>JASANA010003722.1:0-13961 GCA_030248095.1 Ptycholaimellus sp. GST1_10
ATGGGTGGAGCAGTACACTGAAATCGCGCTATGTGAGAGCAGTGTTCTGATGTATGTTAGGTGTAGCTACAGATCACGCCATGGGAGCTGCGCAGTGCAACTGCCCATGATTGAAGGGCGATGTGGCACTGTTCATATGGGCCCATCCTCACTGCACTGGGACAAAAATGGATGGAGCAGTACACTGAAATCGCGCTACGTGAGAGCGGTGTTCTGGTGCATGTTTGGTGTTGCTACAGATCAGGTCATGGGAGCTGCGCAGTGCAACTGCCCATGTTTGACGGGCGCTGTGGCACTGTTCAGATGGGCCCATCCTCACTGCACTGGGACAAACATGGGTGGAGCAGTACACTGAAATCGCGCTATGTGAGAACAGTGTTCTGATGCATGTTTGGTGTTGCTACAGATCAGGTCATGGGAGTTGCGCAGTGCAACTGCCCATGATTGAAGGGCACTGTGGCACAGTTCAGATGGGCCCATCCTCACTGCACTGGGACAAAAATGGATGGAGCAGTACATCGCGCTATGTGAGAGCGGTGTTCTGATGCATGTTTGGTGTTGCTACAGATCATGCCATGGAAGTTGCGCAGTGCAACTGCCCATGATTGAAGGGCGCTGTGGCACTGTTCAGATGGGCCCATCCTCACTGCACTGGGACAAGCATGGGTGGATCAGTACACTGAAATCGCGCTACATGAGAGCGGTGTTCTGATGCATGTTTGGTGGTGCTACAGATCAGACCATGGGAGCTGCGCAGTGCAACTGCCCATGATTGAAGGGCGCTGTGGCACTGTTCAGATGGGCCCATCCTCACTGCACTGGGACAAGCATGGGTGGAGCAGTACACTGAAATCACGCTACATGAGATCGGTGTTCTGATGCATGTGTGATGTTGCTACAGATCAGGCCATGGGAGCTGCGCAGTGCAACTGCCCATGATTGAAGGGCGCTGTGGCACTGTTCAGATGGGCCCATCCTCACTGCACTGGGACAAAAATGGATGGAGCAGTACACTGAAATCGCGCTACATGAGAGCGGTGTTCTGATGCATGTTTGGTGTTGCTACAGATCAGGCCATGGGAGCTGCGCAGTGCAACTGCCCATGATTGAAGGGCGCTGTGGCACTGTTCAGATGGGCCCATCCTCACTGCACTGGGACAAGCATGGGTGGAGCAGTACACTGAAATCGCGCTACGTGAGAGTGGTGTTCTGATGCATGTTTGGTGTTGCTACAGATCAGGCCATGGGAGCTGCGCAGTGCAACTGCCCATGATTGAAGGGCGCTGTGGCACTGTTCAGATGGGCCCATCCTCACTGCACTGGGACAAGCATGGGTGGAGCAGTACACTGAAATCGCGCTACGTGAGAGCGGTGTTCTGATGCATGTTTGGTGTTGCTACAGATCAGGCCATGGGAGCTGCGCAGTGCAACTGCCCATGATTGAAGGGCGCTGTGGCACTGTTCAGATGGGCCCATCCTCCCTGCACTGGGACAAAAATTGATGGATCAGGACACTGAAATCGCGCTACGTGAGAGCAGTGTTCTGATGAATGTTTGGTGTTGCTACAGATCAGGACATGGGAGCTGCGCAGTGCAACTGCCCATGATTGAAGGGCGCTGTGGCACTGTTCAGATGGGCCCATCCTCACTGCACTGGGACAAGCATGGGTGGAGCAGTACACTGAAATCGCGCTACGTGAGAGCGGTGTTCTGATGCATGTTTGGTGGTGCTACAGATCAGGCCATGGGAGCTGCGCAGTGCAACTGCCCATGATTGAAGGGCGCTGTGGCACTGTTCAGATGGGCCCATCCTCACTGCACTGGGACAAGCATGGGTGGAGCAGTACACTGAAATCGCGCTACGTGAGAGCGGTGTTCTGATGCATGTTTGGTGTTGCTACAGATCAGGCCATGGGAGCTGCGCAGTGCAACTGCCCATGATTGAAGGGCGCTGTGACACTGTTCAGATGGGCCCATCCTCACTGCACTGGGACAAGCATTGGTGGAGCAGTACACTGAAATCGCGCTACGTGAGAGCGGTGTTCTGATGCATGTTTGGTGTTGCTACAGATCAGGCCATGGGAGCTGCGCAGTGCAACTGCCCATGATTGAAGGGCGCTGTGGCACTGTTCAGATGGGCCCATCCTCACTGCACTGGGACAATCATGGGTGGAGCAGTACACTGAAATCACGCTACGTGAGAGCGGTGTTCTGATGCATGTTTGGTGTTGCTACAGATCAGGCCATGGGAGCTGTGCAGTGCAACTGCCCATGATTCAAGGGCGATGTGGCACTGTTCAGATGGGCTCATCCTCACTGCACTGGGACAAAATATAATGGAGCAGTACACTGAAATCGCACTACATGAGAGCGGTGTTCTGATGCATGTGTGATGTTGCTACAGATCAGGCCATGGGAGTTGCGCAGTGCAACTGCCCATGATTGACGGGCGCTGTGGCACTGTTCAGATAGGCCCATCCTCACTGCACTGGGACAATCATGGGTGGAACAGTACACTGAAATCGCGCTTCATGAGAGTGGTGTTCTGATGCATGTTTGGTGGTGCTACAGATCAGGCCATGGGAGTTGCGCAGTGCAACTGCCCATGATTGACGGGCGCTGTGGCACTGTTCAGATAGGCCCATCCTCACTGCACTGGGACAAGCATGGGTGGAGCAGTACACTGAAATCGCACTACATGAGAGCGGTGTTCTGATGCATGTTTGGTGTTGCTACAGATCAGGCCATGGGAGCTGCGCAGTGCAACTGCCCATGATTGAATGGCGCTGTGGCACTGTTCAGATGGGCCCATCCTCACTGCACTGGGACAAAAATGGATGGAGCAGTACACTGAAATCGCGCTACGTGAGAGCGGTGTTCTGATGCATGTTTGGTGGTGCTACAGATCAGGCCATGGGAGCTGCGCAGTGCAACTGCCCATGATTGAAGGGCGCTGTGGCACTGTTCAGATGGGCCCATCCTCACTGCACTGGGACAAGCATGGGTGGAGCAGTACACTGAAATCGCGCTACATGAGAGCGGTGTTCTGATGCATGTTTGGTGTTGCTACAGATCAGGCCATGGGAGCTGCGCAGTGCAACTGCCCATGATTGAAGGGCGCTGTGGCACTGTTCAGATGGGCCCATCCTCACTGCACTGGGACAAGCATGGGTGGAGCAGCACACTGAACTAGCGCTAAGTGAGAGCGGTGTTCTGATGCATGTTTGGTGTTGCTACAGATCAGGCCATGGGAGCTGCGCAGTGCAACTGCCCATGATTGAAGGGCGCTGTGGCACTGTTCAGATGGGCCCATCCTCACTGCACTGGGACAAAAAGTGGTGGAGCGGTACACTGAAATCGCGCTACGTGAGAGCAGTGTTCTGATGCATGTTTGGTGTTGCTACAGATCAGGCCATGGGAGCTGCGCAGTGCAACTGCCCATGATTGAAGGGCGCTGTGGCACTGTTCAGATGGGCCCATCCTCACTGCACTGGGACAATCATGGGTGGAGCAGTACACTGAAATCGCGCTACATGAGAGCGGTGTTCTGATGCATGTTTGGTGGTGCTACAGATCAGGCCATGGGAGCTGCGCAGTGCAACTGCCCATGATTGAAGGGCGCTGTGGCACTGTTCAGATGGGCCCATCCTCACTGCACTGGGACAAACATGGGTGGAGCAGTACACTGAAATCGCGCTACATGAGAGCGGTGTTCTGATGCATGTTTGGTGTTGCTACAGATCAGGCCATGGGAGCTGCGCAGTGCAACTGCCCATGATTGAAGGGCACTGTGGCACTGTTCAGATGGGCCCATCCTCACTGCACTGGGACAAAAATGGATGGAGCAGTACACTGAAATCGCGCTACGTGAGAGCGGTGTTCTGATGCATGTTTGGTGGTGCTACAGATCAGGCCATGGGAGCTGCGCAGTGCAACTGCCCATGATTGAAGGGCGCTGTGGCACTGTTCAGATGGGCCCATCCTCACTGCACTGGGACAATCATGGGTGGAGCAGTACACTGAAATCGCGCTACATGAGAGCAGTGTTCTGATGCATGTTTGGTGTTGCTACAGATCAGGCCATGGGAGCTGCACAGTGCAACTGCCCATGATTGAAGGGCACTGTGGCACTGTTGAGATGGGCCCATCCTCACTGCACTGGGACAAGCAAGGGTTGAGCAGTACACTGAACTAGCACTAAGTGAGAGCGGTGTTCTGATGCATGTTTGGTGTTGCTACAGATCAGGCCATGGGAGCTGCGCAGTGCAACTGCCCATGATTCAAGGGCGATGTGGCACTGTTCAGATGGGCCCATCCTCACTGCACTGGGACAATCATTGGTGGAGCAGTACACTGAAATCACGCTACATGAGAGTGGTGTTCCGATGCATGTTTGGTGTTGCTACAGATCAGGCCATGGGAGCTGCGCAGTGCAACTGCCCATGCTTCAAGGGCGATGTGGCACTGTTCAGATGGGCTCATCCTCACTGCACTGGGACAAAAATGGATGGATCAGTACACTGAAATCGCGCTACATGAGAGTGGTGTTCTGATGCATGTTTGGTGTTGCTACAGATCAGGCCATGGGAGCTGCGCAGTGCAACTGCCCATGATTGAAGGGCGCTGTGGCACTGTTCAGATGGGCCCATCCTCACTGCACTGGGACAATCATGGGTGGAGCAGTACACTGAAATCGCGCTACATGAGAGCGGTGTTCTGATGCATGTTTGGTGGTGCTACAGATCAGGCCATGGGAGTTGCGCAGTGCAACTGCCCATGATTGACGGGCGCTGTGGCACTGTTCAGATAGGCCCATCCTCACTGCACTGGGACAAGCATGGGTGGAGCAGTACACTGAAATCGCACTACATGCGAGCAGTGTTCTGATGCATGTGTGATGTTGCTACAGATCAGGCCATGGGATTTCCGCATTGCAAATGCCCATGATAGAATGCCACTGTGGCACTGTTCAGATAGGCCCATCCTCACTGCACTGGGACAATCATGGGTGGAACAGTACACTGAAATCGCGCTTCATGAGAGTGGTGTTCTGATGCATGTTTGGTGGTGCTACAGATCAGGCCATGGGAGTTGCGCAGTGCAACTGCCCATGATTGACGGGCGCTGTGGCACTGTTCAGATAGGCCCATCCTCATTGCACTGGGACAAGCATGGGTGGAGCAGTACACTGAAATCGCACTACATGAGAGCGGTGTTCTGATGCATGTGTGATGTTGCTACAGATCAGGCCATGGGATTTGCGCATTGCAAATGCCCATGATAGAATGCCACTGTGGCACTGTTCAGATGGGCCCATCTTCACTGCATTGGGACAAAAATGGATGGAGCAGTACACCGAAATCGCTCTACGTGCGAGCGGTGTTCTGATGCAGGTTTGGTGGTGCTACAGATCAGGCCATGGGAGTTGCGCAGTGCAACTGCCCATGATTGATGGGCGCTGTGGCACTGTTCAGATAGGCCCATCCTCACTGCACTGGGACAATCATGGGTGGAGCAGTACACTGAAATCGTGCTACATGAGAGCAGTGTTCTGATGCATGTTTGGTGTTGCTACAGATCGGGCCATGGTAGCTGCACAGTGCAACTCCACATGATTGAAGGGCGCTGTGGCAATATTCAGATAGGTCCATCATCATTGCACTGGGATAAGCATTGGTGGAGCAGCACACTGAACTAGCTCTAAGTGAGAGTGGTGTTCTGATGCATGTTTGGTGTTGCTACAGATCAGGCCATGGGAGCTGGGCAGTGCAACTGCCCATGATTCAAGGGCAATGTGGCACTGTTCAGATGGGCCCATCCTCACTGCACTGGGACACTCATTGGTGGAGCAGTACACTGAAATCACGCTACGTGAGAGCGGTGTTCTGATGCATGTTTGGTGTTGCTGCAGATCAGGCCATGGGAGCTGCGCAGTGCAACTGCTCATGATTCAAGGGCGATGTGGCACTGTTCAGATGGGCTCATCCTCACTGCACTATTGGTGAGTAAGGAGGAGAAGGAAAAAACTATACATTAAAAAATAAAAAAAACAAAACCATAAAGATCAAAGATGCGATAGAGCTGTTGGCAGGCTCAGAGTACATCTCCATCTTAGACGCCTGCAATGCGTTTTCACACTGAAGCTAGAAGAAGGAAGCCAAGACCTGGCTGGATTTAGAGCTTTGGGACAGTCCTATGTCTTCCAGAGAGTGCCGCAGGGCCTGAAGTACGCCAGTCATTTCTGGCAGTACGCTATAGACACGATCATGGCCGAGTACCTGCACCGTTTCATCCTTTCTTATGCCGACGACATGGCCATTTTCACGAAAGGCCAGAAACACATCGTCTCATCCTTCTTCCTTCACCTCCAGCACTTGAAGATGGTGTTGCAAAGGCTGAGAGATGCTTGAGTTAAGATTTCCACCACTAAGGCGCAGCTTTGCCATAAGTCGCCGTTGCAGCTTTGCCTTTGCAGCTTCCGTTGCTGTCACGGCGCAGCTTTGCCGTTGAAGTGGTTAGGATTCGAAGTGAGAGGTGAAGAGGGAGTGCTGCCTGACAAAGATCGCACATCAATACTCACTAAGACCCCTACCCCAGACAATGCCCGCTCATTGACATCCTTTCCAGCTGCAGTCCAGTATTGGATGGCTTATCTGCCATAGTACTATCACACCACCTCACCTCTTTATGAGCTGTTGAAGAAGGGTGTAAATTGGCAATGGGGAGAGGCGGAGAAGAAGGCGTTTGAGAGTACGAAAGACCTCCTGTCGGAGGCAGCCTTGTTGGCTTTCCCCAGAAGCGACTCGCAGTTCATTCTGTGCTGCAATGCCAGCTATGAGGCCATGGGTTACATGGTGACGCAGTGTCAGCCAGATGGAACGGAATCTCCGCTTTCATTTGCCGCCCACAAATTCACCTTGCCAGAACGACAAATGTTGGTGTTTGAGAAAGAGTGCTATGCCATTCATTTCAGTGTTTTGCACCATAAGAAGTGGTTTCTTTACCCCTTGGTCACACCTATTCAGGTTTACACGGACCACAAGAGCCATGAGCATCTCCACACCTGTCGTTCACCCAGCCCTAGGGTGGCTAGATGGAGGTCTCAGTTGAGTGCTTACTCACTGAACATCACTTATGTGAAGGGTGATGCGGCAGTGCATAGACTTCTGGACTTATTGTCCAGAATGTGGAGTGATCCTCATCCTGGCAGAAAGCTGAGGGAAGACATGGCAGAGAGAAGGGCAGAGGAGACTATTGAGTTGGAGAATCAGGGCGTACACCCGTTTCCCACTCCGCACCACGAGCCCATCTACACCACTTTCACGCTGGCTTCCATTCCGTAATGCTTTGCATCAGACATGCCCTTTTCCATCCTTATTAATTTGGTGCATCCGTTTTTAATCACATTTATTATTTATGTTATTTCAAATTTTGATGTTAGATTTAGTATCATTCATTAAATTTCACATTACATAAATAAGAAAACACTCATTCTTTAAAATCAAAAGTGGACACCTATTTCTTATAATTAACACATGTCAAGGCCATTTATGGCCTTAATAAATGCATTTTGGTAAGGTTGAGAATCGGGTGACCATATATCCATTTTTTATTGACAGAGCACCATCTGACTAAAGTAATTAGTCAAATGCATGAAAGTTTGTCACTCAAAAGGGAACATGGGGTTCATTATAAAAGTTAACGCTTATTCAAATTGATCTCCTTACCTTAAATGGCCACTCAGAAACACACATATTTCAATGAAACTGTCGGATTTTTGTGTGACGCTCCGTCTGGTCGTCCTGCCGGTGTAGGGGTCGGACGCGCCGCGGGAGCGGATGCGCCGCGAGGGCGCGATCACGCCGTGGAGTTGCAAGGGAGCGATTTTTTGCTGTGGGCATCAAAGGGTGGGTTTTTTGTGCTCGTTGCAACGAGGAAGACCTGAGATTTTATAATCAGTCATTGGAAAGGGCCAAACCGAAAATTTTTTCAACAAACTCAAAATCGGTAAAAAATGGGGTTGGTGTGTTTTGGGTTGATGTTTTTAGACCTCATTGTCTAAAATTTTTGTCAGAACAGTGATTTACTTGAGAGGATGTCCATAGAGTTTCTTATATTTGATAATGTGAGTGAGGGCTGTTTTATAAAATTAGATGTTCTGAGATAAAGAAATTGTTTTTGGTTGGTCTTTTTAGTATGCAGTAGAAAATTAACATATCGTTAATCCCTTATGATAAAAATGGGACAATAAAATATTTTTGAGTACCCAATTCTCCCTCATCTCCCATGCACAATTTTGAAGAATAGGAAAACTTGCACTTCAATTGATGCATCTTGAGAGTGATTATCAAGAAACAAATAGCACAGCAGTGTGGCAAGCACCCTATAGGAGCAATTCATGCCCAAAAATTGAAATTCTGGAACATAATTTTTTCGGCCATTTTTTGCCTATGTTATAGGGCTAAAATTGAAGTGCACATTTTCTATCAAAAATGTTTTCGAGTCTAACAATTTGCAAAGTTTTATATCCAAAAATGACGGCAAGAATGTGAATAAAAAGATAGGCTAGGTATTTTTCATGATTTTTCGAAATTAGTTGTTTAGTGCCAAAACTTTTGGAACAAATCATTGTCATCATGACATTTGTTGTAGTTTTGCTGTTCGATTGATATGTAATAGTATGGGGTTGGTCAAACAATGTTGGTTCAAATTGACCAAAAATCGATTTTTAGACTATATAGAGGTCAAAAAGTAGGTGTTAGAAAAATGGCCATTTCTCAGCGACAAATCACGATTTCCAACTCGAACCTTCGATTTTCGGTAAATGGAATAACCCTCTTACAAGGTCTCTCAATCCTCTCACAAACTGCCTCTTAAAGGCATAAATTAATTAAACTTTATAACAGAACCAAGTTGAACACAATTTAAACAATTCAAGCCTTGTCATAAACTTTTTTAAAAGATAGACTTTTCAAATAACTAGAAAAAACTAAACGACATATGATTAACCAAAATATAATTTACAAGAATACAATTAGCTAAACAATGCATATATAAGTTGCAAAACTAAAATGCATCACTAATGGCCTTAGACAATGACTGCACAGAAACGAGCTTCTCATCCGGTCCATTTTGAAATAATGAGCTCAATTAAAAACGGGGATGGTAACAAACTCACAAATTAACAAAAGGCCAAAAACAATAAAGAGGCTAGAACAAATTGGTGTATCAGCCAACTATATTTTGATTCCAATTAATTATTCCATTCAGTCGCTAAGACCATGGTCACCTATTGCGTTTTGTGTCATTCTACATGTTTAATGTTAAAAATGGTTATATAAACAAGTATATGGCGAAAAGCGCAATAGGTGACCGTGGAGCGCTTGCACCTTCACAAGTAGCAAAATCCTAATTTTAAGGAAAATGTCTGCTGTGAGGGTGAACATTGCATCTCAAAAGGAAAATTTCTCAACCATTTTCAAAAGTAAGCACAGATTTAGAATCGGTATATATGACTTGTGAACAAAAAAACTCAAGTGTTCAGTTCAATTATCAGCCGTTCAGCTGCTACTAATTATTGATGCTATTGTCATTCATGAAAGTTTGTCACTCAAGAGGGCAAGTCTGTGGTTTCTCAACCATTTTCAAAAGTAAGCACAGATTTAGAATCGGTATATATGACTTGTGAAAAAAAAACTCAAGTGTTCTGTTCAATTATCAGCCGTTCAGCTGCTACTAATTATTGATGCTATTGTCATGCGTGAAAGTTTGTCACTCAAGAGGGCAAGTCTGTGGTTTCTCAACCATTTTCAAAAGTAAGCACAGATTTAGAATCGGTATATATGACTTGTGAACAAAAAAACTCAAGTGTTCAGTTCAATTATCAGCCGTTCAGCTGCTACTAATTATTGATGCTATTGTCATGTGTGAAAGTTTGTCACTCAAGAGGGCAAGTCTGTGGTTTCTCAACCATTTTCAAAAGTAAGCACAGATTTAGAATCGGTATATATGACTTGTGAACAAAAAAACTCAAGTGTTTTGTTCAATTATCAGCCGTTCAGCTGCTACTAATTATTGATGCTATTGTCATGCATGAAAGTTTGTCACTCAAGAGGGCAAGTCTGTGGTTTCTCAACCATTTTCAAAAGTAAGCACAGATTTGGAATCGTTATATACGACTTGTGAACAAAAAAACGCAAGTGTTCTGTTCAATTATTAGCCGTTCAGCTGCTTCTAATTATTGATGCTATTGGCATGCATGAAAGTTTGTCACTCAAGAGGGCAAGTCTGTGGTTTCTCAACCATTTTCAAAAGTAAGCACAGATTTGGAATCGTTATATACGACTTGTGAACAAAAAAACTAAAGTGTTTTGTTCAATTATCAGCCGTTCAGCTGCTACTAATTATTGATGCTATTGTCATTCATGAAAGTTTGTCACTCAAGAGGGCAAGTCTGTGGTTTCTCAACCATTTTCAAAAGTAAGCACAGATTTAGAATCGTTATATACGACTTGTGAACAAAAAAACTCAAGTTGTCTGTGCAATTCTCAAGATTACAGGTGCTACAGCACGAAAACTTTATATTGCAATGTTTAAACCTTTCTACCCAAAAAAGTACTGTTTCAAATGTTCGGAAACCGGGTCTACCCAATTATATTATAAAGTATATAATTATAAAGTATATAATTATAACAAAAGTTCAGTAACCTCTATAGACCGCGGAGCGGCCCTTCGAGCCGCTCCGCAGTCAATAATTACATTTACTCCCAGATCAGGTACCATTACATACCCTTACCCTTACTTCTCACCGATGGACTAATGATCAGAAATACCCTGACGCAAACTACACCGCAACATACATGATAACGTGGGCTGTCCTGGAAATGCAGACCCTTCTCAGAACAGTCCGCAGCACATAAATGCATGTATTTTGAAACGAACACATTTTGTAAATTTTCCTTAAGAATGCTATTCTTTCTATTAGCTAACTAACATTTTCACGAATTATGCTTAAACACACAAGCACTAAATATTCCAGCAATACCCTAAACATTCCAGCAAGTGAATACTGGGTAAACAAAACAAGACAACCATAGTTTATGCTAAGGCTTAGATAGGAAGAAAGGTATAGAAGAGATAGTTTTGACCACGAAGTGGCCCGAAGGGTCGCTCAGCAGTCTATAGAGGTTACTAAATATCTGAAAGGGCTGAGCTAGTCCCAGAACAGTTTAAGAGGTAGTTTGTGAGAGGATTAAGAAGGGGTATTCCATTTCCCAAAAATCGAATGTTCGAGTTGGGAATCGTGATTAGGCCATGATTTTGGTCCATTTATTTGTGATCTCAACCCTGGCCCGAATTATGGCTTAGTTGTTGACAAATGGATATTTTTGTAACAACTACTTCTTTGACATCTGGATGTCCTTAAAATCAATTTTTCGCATATTTTAACCAACATTTTTTGACCAACCCTAGACTATTATGTATCAATTGAACCGTGTTTTGCTGTGAGAAAATTTTTTTATCTTACGTTTCAAAATTCCGATTGCGTTTTTTCAAAATTGGGTACAAACCAACTGATTCAATAAAACATTTCAAGAGCCGCAGGCCGTAATGGTAACCACATAATATTAGAATTCCTTGCGGTCATTTTGGTATTTAGCACTTGGCCGGGTGTTTTGCCAGGGTCAGAAAATTTTACGATTAAAAATTTAAAATTTCATGCGTGGTAATACCATGAATAAGCAGTAGCAGCTGAACAGCTGGGGATTGCACAGCCGAGAATTTTTGATTCACAAGTCATATATACTGATTCTAAATCTGTGATTACTTTTAAAAATGGTTGAGAAAGCACAGACTTACCTTCTTGAGCAACAAACTTTCACGTTTGTCAATATCATTAATAAGCATTTGCAGCTGAACGGCTGAGAATTGCACAAAAGACGTTGGTTTATTGATTCACTAGTCATATAACCCCTATTCTAATTATATCTGGTACCATCGGCAGGCCAAATGTGGGTCTCTTTTCTTCAAAATTAGCAATTGACTTGAGTAAAAAGTAAAGGAAATACATTTTATACTAGTGGAATCTATTGCATGGACAGTTGCATTTTGTTTTTGGCACGCAGATCATTGTCTTTTTCCATGCGCGCCGACCAAAAACACTATACAAAACGATACCTAAACCGATAACATATTTTTGGTTTCACTTTTCGGTTTCAAGACTACATTTGTTTTTTCGGGAAACAAAATGACACAAAACCGAAACACCAAACAGATTTTTTTTTCATGTGCACATTCAACAAGCATATTCTGGCTGCAGACATGGGCATTTTTGGCTCGACACCTGCAGATGTTCAGATGCTCCCTTTATGTCACCCAAGGTCACAGCGATGGAATGCATGACTTTTCTGCCTTGCCATATTTTTTCCTTACATCGCACTAACAATGCATCTCTACCAGCGCTACCTTCTCTTTTTGGTTGTCTGCTCGTCACCAGTTTCTTTGAAATATGGGAAATGTGGCTCGGTGATCAGTGTAGTAATGGATGGGTTGATGAAGTACCTACTACCCAAAGAATGCCGCGCCTTCTACATGCGCTTGCAATTGCAACTGCGCAGTTACCGCCCACTGCACGGTTTGTGCCTATTGCTCCTGTTTCTGCTAGGTGGATGCAGATGACGGAAGTGAAGAAGGCGACATTCCTGACTGGCTGAAGAATCAACGGTTGGCGCTTGCCAACGTAGAGGCTATGCTGGCAGTCTAACATGACTACCAGCTGACAATCAAAGAGAAGTGTTGCGTTCCACCCGCAGTGTTCAATAGTAGACGAGCAAAGATCAGAAGCCTCCCAATTTCGCCCAGCTAGCTAGCCCGCTTCCCTTTTCCGCCAGCTGGCGCCCTCAGTGCATTTTCTCCCTTCTCTTTAGTTCCGCGGACGCCAAGCGCATGTAGAGTAAAATGGGACTGCTTGTGGACCACCATCGAAATAGTTTGACTGAAGCTCAAAGGTGTGCCTAAAAAGAGGAAGTAGGTTGAGAGAGTGGTGATGGGAGAGGAAGGAGGCATTGGGCACGCAGGAAAGGGAGGTCGGACGTCCAAGCCTTGGTCAGACTCCAAGGTCAGAGGCACTCTTTTTAGACCCTAACCGCGTCTTCGTGTTATGCCAGTTTAACTTAGCCTTTAGACCAGATCACTAAATCTATAGCCATATCCTTTTCCCAAATGATTCAGGGAATGGGTGAAAGGTAATCAAAAATGAATAAACATAAGTTTGGTACAGTTGTGCATTGAAATGTAATGTATGCCTGAAATGTATGCACAGGAGCGGCCATAGCCAAGTGGCCATTCCAGCACAGTGGCCAGAGCACTCTGCTCCCGCCATTCCAACAAGCCTAGGCGCTAGCCGTCAATGACATTAGTGCGCCGGGAGAGCCCTGCAGAGCTCTAGTGATGGCAGGTCAGGTGGAAGAGTAGGTAAAAATGAAGCTGACGAGCGTCGGTAGGCGAATCATCGGTTGATCAGGCCGATAGTGGAGTTAGGAGCGCACTAGGCTGTCAGCAAACATCGGCATGACCCTCCATTTGTTCTTCTTTTACATCCTGACGAAGCCATGAAACAGACTAAGTTGCCTTAGCTGTGAAGCCGAAACAGCCAGCGAAATCTTGAATTGCGAAGAAAAATGGTGATGACTGAAGCCATGCAGCTGCCAAGGAAACCGCTGGTTACAAAAGCAAGCCAACTGCCAAGAAGGGTGGGGTTTGCTTTTCACTATCTGCGCCAGAGCAAGAAAGTTGATGTTTGCCGAAACAAATCAGCTGCCAAGCAAAGAAGTAGGCGAAGAAGTCATCGAAGAGTGAAGCGCCCTCAGAGACTGGATAATCCAGCCCACGTTCGTCTCACCATGTTTGTTTAGCTCCAGCTGGTGGTTTAGCTGTAGCACTATTAAAGAGGAATATAGATG
>JASANA010003723.1:0-12137 GCA_030248095.1 Ptycholaimellus sp. GST1_10
TTTTTTCTTTCATATTTTCTAAGTAAGTGGCTGGGGATTTATTGGGTGCTTCCTGATTTATTTCACTAAGTTGAGTCGTTTTGTCTTCTTGTTCTTCTGCCACGTTGATGGAATGTTTGGCATTAGATTTAGTCATAGGCTTTTTATGTTGTACTTGCCTTCTATCATTTCCACTTTCTTTTGATTTTGACCCGCGAATGGACAATATGTTTTCTGACCTTTGATCTCCTACATTCCTTGCACCATGGGTAACAAACATTGGTTGGCTGCTTTGTTCTTGAACTTCATTGACATTTTTTTGACTTCTCTGAGATTTTGATTGGATCATATTTTCTTTTGATGGTTGATTATTGTCAGCACTTGAAGCAGTGCCGTCTTGCATTTTCCATACTGTGTATGACGCACCAGCCCCGACCGCCATAGCAGCTAAAAGGATGAGCATCATTTATATTTCAGGTTGTCAGTTTTAGAATTTAGATTTCTGACAACTTTAAAATTGACTTAAGTCAATTTAAGTCTTTCAAATAATGTCCAGTTGGGGTTTCCAGATGGAAAACTATGGATGATTATGAGTTTACTCCAAGTGCGGGGTTTAAAACAGAGCAGCAAACAAAGTTGTACTCTGAGCGGAATGAGAATCGGTGGAATCATAGTGGCTCGGTTGAAATTTGTCAAAATGTTCTGAGTTGTTGTGAGCTTAAGATTTATCAAATCTTCTTCAAATTTTCAGGAAACATGCTTCCAACCCTCTAGTTTAAGTGGGGCCATTTTATGGCAAAATTAGTAAAAGCAGTTGGAAAAAAGCTGTTTAAAAATGCGCCACTTTTGTTATGGGTGATCGTGCAATTTCGTTGGCCTTCTTTGACCTTGCGTTAAAACCACCAAAAACTGCCTGAAACCCAAAGTCAGAATGCTAACGGTATCCATAGCGACCCTGGAGCTATTCTTTGAGTTTTCTTTGAAAACGAACAACAAACAAAAAACGAAACACGACCAACGAGAACATATTCTTTGAGTTTGGCTAACAACAACGGTTTGAAAGTTGTCTATTCTTTGACTTCTGCCTCTTCTTTGGGCGTTTTGTACGCCATAGCAGCTAAAAGGATGAGCATCATTTATATTTCAGGTTGTCAGTTTTAGAATTTAGATTTCTGACAACTTTAAAATTTACTTAAGTCAATTTAAGTCTTTCAAATAATGTCCAGTTGGGGTTTCCAGATGGAAAACTATGGATGATTATGAGTTTACTCCAAGTGCGGGGTTTAAAAAAGAGCAGCAAACAAAGTTGTACTCTGAGCGGAATGAGAATCGGTGGAATCATAGTGGCTCGGTTGAAATTTGTCAAAATGTTCTGAGTTGTTGTGAGCTTAAGATTTATCAAATCTTCTTCAAATTTTCAGGAAACATGCTTCCAACCCTCTAGTTTAAGTGGGGCCATTTTATGGCAAAATTAGTAAAAGCAGTTGGAAAAAAGCTGTTTAAAAATGCGCCACTTTTGTTATGGGTGATCGTGCAATTTCGTTGGCCTTCTTTGACCTTGCGTTAAAACCACCAAAAACTGCCTGAAACCCAAAGTCAGAATGCTAACGGTATCCATAGCGACCCTAGAGCTATTCTTTGAGTTTTCTTTGAAAACGAACAACAAACAAAAAACGAAACACGACCAACGAGAACATATTCTTTGAGTTTGGCTAAAAACAACGGTTTGAAAGTTGTCTATTCTTTGACTTCTGCCTCTTCTTTGGGCGTTTTGTACGTTTTTTGTTTGTATGAGTACCCTTCTAGCATGCTAGTATCCGATTGTGCAATCCATTATCATTCCCACACACTAGGATTTCATGTTTTGGAGATTCAGGATTCCAACTCCAATGGAAATCATGGAATTGATAAGGTTCTAACTTATCGCAGACAGCTTCAATCATTCTGATTTTCCCATGGTATTGATCAAAACTTGCATAAACAGGCCAGAACATGGCAGACCTTTTGAGAAAGTCATTTAAAACCCAGCGTCGCCTGCTGCAAGGTTCCATGAATGTGCAAGCTGGAGGGGAGGCAGCCAAACGTCGCCGAGACTGGGTGCTGAAGAAACCAGCCAACTGTGAATACAGCCAGGTAAGTCCACCAATCTTTTCAGCTCAGCCCAATAGTGAGCTTCTCGTAGAAAATGCGTTTGCGCCTCTGCTGGTCTGCCATCGACTTCTACAAACATTTTCACGGTGACGTGCTAGCCGTTGGGGATCGCTTGCTGAGGTTTGTGTGCCTATCCAGTCAAATGCCAGTATCCAATGTCATTCAATATGTTAAGAGCGGCGAGCTCCCGGAACTCATCCAAATCTGGCCAAGGAGATCAATCAATGGATCCTTGATGGGTTTCTGCCTCACAATCTGTACCATTCATTCTAGACAATTTACGAAAGTTTTGGGGGGATTGCTTTGTAGACCTTCCGCTTCTACGCGGAGCATCTGGCTGATCACCCAGTGGAAGAGCACGGCGTGTATCAATAAAATGGATCGTCGGCATACGGAAAAGGTGATACAAACAAATGAGACCATAAGTACTCGAACATTCCGTTTTCCAGTTAATCGTTTTCGTCAACGATTTTACAAAATATTTTGTAAAATTTTGGACATCTTTACCAAGTTGTTTTTAAAGGCACAATCCAAAGTTTACCACCATCACCGATTGTCCCGATATTTTTATCGCAGTTAGGGAACATCGAAGTAAGCTCGCATTCTTAAGTCGTTTTTTCATTTTTAAACAAACTTTCTGAGAAAAAGATTTTCAAAATTCCCCACGTTATAAGGGGGGAACATGGCAATTTTCGGACAAAAAAATTCATTAAAAAATCAAGGTACTTTCTCCGCATTTCTCCGCTAAATCATGGCTGTAAAAAAGGTTAACTGAAATTATTAGCCACTAAAAATTGATAAAACTTATTGGCATAACATGACGTGGCCCAAATTGTGACAACTCCCTACATTTCGACCTACTCAGAAGGCTGATGTTTTCATGCGTTTATTTATAACGCAATAACTATAGAAGAGGTTTGATCGATTTTAGAGTGAGAATTTAGCCTAAATAATGTTCGGAAGGTGCTTCAAAATTGTCTATTGATGTTATACGTCCTAGAAACTATCGTTACAATCTTTCCAACATTGAATAGATGTTACTAAGGCCTTCAGTCTTCCTCTGAACATGAAATAAAGTACCTAAAAATTGTAACAGATTTTACGTTTCTACCCATTTTACCCATGTTTCAACTGTGTATCAAACATCGCAATTGTGGTGCATTTGGTTTAATACAAACGGAAGCCTTTTCTAATTGTTAAAATTACCACTTTCACGGACTCATATATCAGAACCAAAAGCTATTTGAAGAAAGATGCTTAACATTGCACCCTTGCACACTCACCCCCTATAAAGGTGTTGGGGCGGGAGAGTGCGTGGTGGCTGGGGCACGGTAGTTTTCCGCATAGGAGACGCCTCACGCCACCTGCATTTCGCACGGCCCACGCTCATTGGCTCCCGACCTCTTCCCGCCAACACCCAAGACAGCCTCTCTACTGCCTCGCCTTCACTCACACTCTCTCTATTCTCCCATCCCGCTTTGGACCCTTCGAGAAGCCCTGAGTGGCGGGGTTCTTGGCCTTGTGCGACACCGTGATCAGCTTCCGCATCTCCAAGCCTGCCAACCTCAGCAAGAAGCGCGTCCGCACCCTCCCCAATCGCCCCGCACACATCGACAACGCCATCGGGTCCCCGGACTTCATCACCCCCCACTCCAACCTCCTCCTACCACCCGATAAAAGTTAACCATTCAATATTGAAATCGGCGATGGTGGTAAACTTTGGATTGTGCCTTGTAGCTTTTTTGGTAACGCTGATGATCCTTTTCACGGGCAGCACTGCTGGAAGCACGGATGACGCTGAAAATCCCCAGTGAAGGAGTAGTTGGCCTCGTAGCTGGAGAGGCGGGGCTGGAGGTCAGGAGGGTGGTAGGGGATTGAGTAGGCTTGAGGAAAACCTGTCAGCCATGACGTACTCTGGGAGAATGCATTTGCGCCCCTAGTGGACAAGGCCGGCATCTTGCACCAGCTTTCCGCCCGTGGATGCAAAAGAGTTGCTGCACCTGTAGCTCAGTGGTTAGGGCACTCCCACGGTTAGGGAGGGTCGCGGCTTTGCACTATTTTGCGCATAAATCACTGCCCGCACGGTAACCTCATAACCTTAACGCAAAACATTTTGAGGGCGAATTTTGAAACGATTAGGGAAAATCTAAATGCGGCATTGAACATCTGTTGCTGGAAAACAAGTGAGGATCGACCTTCTAGAGCTGACAAGCCATTTTTAAGCCGACACAAGCGCAGTAGGAGTAGAACACAATGCTGTAAGGGCCGCTGGCTGCATCGTTTTGATTCGCTTGAAATCGCATTCGTAATTTTGTTAAAGTTTTTTGGGGGTTTTAGACCTAGAGTAACCCTGGATGTAGGTGGGGGCAACATTGGGGATGCTGTCCCTGGGGCAGTCCGACGTGTACTGGAGGAAGAATGAGATGGGGTAGATCTGGCCTGGGTCCCAGTAGGTTTGACACACTGCTCGCACACTCAGTATTGGTGGAGCCACCAGCCCCAGGCCGTCCTCTTCTAGAACCTGACAAGCTTTGCGCTATTTATCACCCTTCTTTAAGGTTTCACGGCATAGCGTCCTTCCACTAGCTCAATGCTAAACCAATCCTTCGGCTATTTCAGTGAAGTTCATATTTGAACGTTTCCTTTTTTGAACATTTTAGCTGCCAAATCAAAAAGACAAATATCCGTAAAAGTTCATCGCCCCACCAAAAAAAAAGACCCCCCCCCCCCCCAAACGGCGGGGCCCCCCCCCGCCACCCGAACACACACCCAACCCACTCCGCCGGCCAACCAGCACCCCCCCCCCCTCTGCAGGGCAGCGGTGGCCAAGCATTGGAGCTCAGCAAATGTTGCCATGCCAAAAACAGCTCTTTATCATATGAGTAATTGTAAACAATTGGAGATATTATTTTGTCAGGAACATGTGCATATTCGAAACGCATGAAGCCGAAGCAGAAAGGCTTAGGGCGAATACCTTCATAAAAAGGATGGCGTAGAAGCTGAGGTTCTTGAGGAAGAAGGTCATTCCCAGGTTGAAGTTCCTGGCCACGTCGAATTTGCCGATCTCCAGGAATTTCCCATGCATCGCCAGACAGCGCAGGAAATCTGCCTAAATGTTGTTTTAGATAATTTTTTCTCTCAATTTGCATCTAAACCCATGGTGTCCCATTCATATTTCTCAACCTAATCGGGTTTGGAGCTTGAGATAACTTGAACTCGGATTAATGATTACTCGGATTAATCGCAAAGACATTAATTGATGTCTTTGCAAACTGCTCTGCCCACAACATACATTACGTGAGAGCAATATTCGCAGTCAGCTCTGTCCACAACATGCACGACGTGAGAGCAGTCTTTGCATTCTGTTCTGCCCACAACATGCACTACGTTAGAGCAGTCTTTGCAGTCTGCTCTCCCCAAAACATGCCGTACGTGAGAGCAAGCTTTACAGACTGCTCTGCCTACAACATGCACTACGTGAGATCAGTCTTTGCAAACTGCTATGCCCACAACATGTACTACGTGAGAGCAAGCGTCTTTGCATTCTGTTCTGCCCACAACATGCACTACGTGAGATCAGTCATTGCAAACTGCTATGCCCAAAACATGGACTACGTGTGAGCAATCTTCGCAGTCTGCTCTGTCCACAACATGCACTACGTGAGAGCAGTCTTTGCACGCAACATGCACTACGTGAGAGCAGTCTTTGCACGCAACATGCACTACGTGAGAGCAGTCTTTGCATGCAACATGCACTACGTGAGAGCAGTCTTTGCACGCAACATGCACTACGTGAGAGCAGTCTTTGCAGTCTGATCTGCCCACAAAATACATTACGTGAGAGCAGTCAAACTTTGCAGCCTGCTCTGCCCACAACATGCACTACGTGATAGCAGTCGTTTCAGTCTGCTCCGTCCAAAACATAGACTACGTGAGGGCAGTCTTTACAAACTGTTCTACCGACATCATGCACTAAAGTATGGTAGAGGGTCTAAAATAAGGCAATTGTCGAATATTACTATTATCATTATATTATTATTATATTCAAGCACTGATTTAATCATGTTCATGTCTTGTATAACCAAATATAATTTACTTCTTATCACTTCCAATCTAGTGACTCTGCACAAATGCCCATTAGTATTTTTTATTTTATTTTATTTGTATACTCTATCCAAAATGTAAGCACAGAAGTGATATAGTCAAAAGTTTCTAAACGTTTCGAAGTATTATCTCCTTCATCAGTAAAATAGATTTCTGACATTTTTCAGAACGAACATAATAATAACTATTAAAAAATAAATTAAGCAAAGAAAGACATTGTAAATACTATATATGATACAAAATTTTAGTGTGCTGTATTAGGTCTTGGTTGTAAAAGAGGTAGAACGCCATTTGGAATGTCATGCTGTCGTTGTACATTGGTTAGGTCTACAATTACCCGTGTTTCATTCATTTTGATGCATAAAGCCTCAGCCGCTTTGCGTTCATGTTGCTGGTTGCACCTATGTATTACCTTAGCAGAATCAAATTCCGGTCCATGATTACTCCCTTGGTGATCTTTGAAAACGTTATGCTGGCTATTCTTGCACCAATTGCTTTTGTGTTCTTTGATTCTGGATTCCAGGTGTCTTTTGGTTTCCCCTATGTACATCTTGTCACATTTGCATTTAATTTGGTATACTACGTTTGTCTGCAGCCTGTTGTCATATTTGCATTTTGGTCTGCTGCCTAGAAGGTGCCATAGTTTTGGTCCTGTTGTTGGGATTATCCTAATATAGCCTGGGCGTACAGTGTTTTTCTGTGCCATAAGGGTTTTCTCATTGAAGTATGGTGTCACTTTTGTTCCTGTGTGACATATATGAGGACAAAAGTTTAGTAGCCTCTATAGACCGCGGAGCGGCCCTTCTGGCCGCTCCGCGGTCAATAACATAACAAATAAGAAAGTATTCAAAAAGAAAGTTTACTGCAACTGGTGCCCTTAGAAACCAGTGGCCTCAAAGGTGCATTTACCATTGTAATCAAATATCCCACGTGAAGCTCCTCCTCTGAACGCCCTGCCTTCACATTCTACTTTTGTTGCAGTTTTCTTTGTCACTGCTTTACTTTCTGGTTTTGGCGAGGAAAACAAAGAAAGAGTGTCTTAAACAGCGGAAAGATTTTACTCTTCACAAATTGACTTTACCCCCAAAGTAGGAAATTGGCATTAACATTTATTAGCATTAGCAAATACTTCTTTTTTTATTGTGTCTCAATCATTAAATGTAGAGTGAAACAAAGAATGACATTTATTTATTTGCAAAGCCAGAAACTGTCATTATTGTAAAAGCTGCAAAGACAAAACTATTTATTTACGATAATTGAAATCAAAAACCAATTATTGCCTTTTTCAACATTTCTAAATTAACTAAAAATGACAGTTTGTCTGATTTTATCATGTTAGTACAACACTACCACATTTTGTTACATTTTTAAAGCATTATTTTATTCCACTACATTTAAAAAAATAAAAACAGTCGTGAATATAATAAATAAATTTTGTAAACAGCACATTTATTTTACTGATACATTGTTATAACCTCAGTGCCTGTGCCACGAACAAGAACGACATGGGCTAGATTAGCTATCAGAGCATCCATATAATGCATATAATTGATAATTTCTTCTACATATTTTGGTGGAAGAGGCAAATTGAGAATAACTACATCAGATTCATGAGACCACTGGCATATATTTTGATTTATGACATGTGCAGCTGTGAAATCAATTTTGTTAAGCTCACATTTTGATTCAGGTTTACAATGTTTAAAATTGTTATGGGCAAAAGAAAAACTGTCCGAAATAACTACATTACATGATTTTTCTGAACAAGGAATATGTGATATCGTCAATAGGTGCGCACCCAATTTTCACCCTCCCAGCCAATATCAAAATTGATATATTTTCATTATTTAAAATTAAATTTCTTAAAATTGAAAAATTTCAAGTTAGCTATTGTTTCAACTAACATACAAAACATTTTGTCAATTTCATTAATTACAAGGTAATATCGGCTATCGCCAATAGATGCGCGGCCTTATTCACCTTGTTAAGCAATGAATGGAATAATCAGCATGTAGTCTCAAGAAAACTTATATAACGCAAACAAAAGTAAAAAGTAACAAATTGGTCCAGGTCTAGTTTTGGTTTCTGAGGCATTCAAATGATAAAAGTAATCTAAATAATAATAAATGGTTAATTAAAGTAAAATACACCTTTTCGAAAAATTTTAGAATTTAAAGGTCTCCATTTTCGAGGTTTTTTGGCCATAAATCCAGAACAAATAAAAATTAGACAATGAGCAGAAAAACCCTCCTACCCACCACCCAGACTGAACTTTATACACAATTTCAGCCAATTTGGTTGAAAAACCATTGATTCCTGGCTCTTGAACCACATATATATATATATATGCGGACAGACGGACGAAAAATGGGGTATCTGTATAAGCGGGCCTTGGCCGCCCGCCGCTCCGGGCAGGGCGCCAGAGCTCCGGCCTCCGGGCGGGTGCTACGGCCCACGCTTCGCCTAGCATGCTTCCATGCTAGGCTACCTCCGGGCCTCCGCCCCATGCCCTCCGGCCTCCGGAGTCTGACTGCCCTGCCCTTCCCAGGCGGCCTGCGGCCGCGCAAAAATTACATTTAGTGGGAAATGGAATGCCACAAACTGTTACCAGACATGTAACGTTTAAATATTTGTGACTATATCACTACTGTAACGTTTAAATATTTGTGACTATATCACTACTGTGCTTACAATTTGGATAGAATTAACATGTTACCAGACAATTCTCAACCTAATTCAAAATTCCATGCTAGTCTTTGATAGTCATTTTTGAATGTGGAGTGGCCCAAAGGACCGCTCCGTGGTTTACGGAGCAGTTTACTCAATTCTTATTGATGAGTAGTTTTATGAGTAATTATAAGAGTACTTTTAGGGGTGTTTATACTTATATACGATTAAGTATACTTATATATGAGTACATATACTTATAAAGGAGTACTAATTGATCAATCTAACGTTTTTTCTAGAATGGCACCTACAAAAAGAGAACCTGAAGGTGGAGATGTCAGTGGTGTACCCTTATTTTATGTGCCTTTCAAGCATCAAGTAAAACAAAAACAACGGTAATGACAGGTTTAAAAAAGAAGGACAAAGATTTACCGAACCTCAATGATGTTCCTGGGGAAATTCAAGTTGAGCAGGTTTAAGCACACTCTCCAGCTCTTTTCTCTGGGCTTCCTCGTCAAGCAATCATCTGCTACTGAAACCACACTGAAGTCACAGATGCTCGAACATCAAGAGACATTGTGAATGACTCATTCAATAAGGATCATGGCTGGTGTTCCATTTTACCAAGTCATCAGAAGCAGTGAAGGCTAAGAATAAGCTACCCAAAGAAGCCAAACTGAATACAGCTGAAGAAGAGTTGAAGAAGAGACAGCGGAGAGTCCAGAAATGCGAGGAGAACGCCTCCAGGACCTTTCACCGCGGCAGAAAGAGCAGCTAGCAGAGAAGAGTCCAGAAATGCGAGAGCAAAACCTCCATGACCATTCACAGAGGCAGAAGGAGCGGTTGATAGAGGAAAGTCCTGATGAAATGCGAGGACAACGTATCCAGGACCTGTCAAAGCAAGACAATGAAAGAATGTCTGCAAATATATATATTAGGCAGGAAGCAAGAAAGGAAACTCTGCGGCAAAGAAAGCGAATCAGTTGAGATTTTAATACATAAGGGAAAAAGTGTGCAGAGAACCTATAGCTATTCTAGCTCAACACTCACAGTTGTAGGAGGATAAGATCCTGTTTGAAGGCATTCTGGCTTGAAAAGGAGAAGAAGGGTGAAACTCTCAAAGAGCTGTTTCGCCACATGAGGGCAAGTGAAAACCCTAAAGATGTCCAGAGGCGACTGGAGCTCTACCAGCTGCTGGAAGTCTATGCGATCACAAAGACTGGAGCTAAAGACCCATTTGTTGGTGGCCAAGAAGAAACCAAAAGACCTGCATGCTCAGATGAAGAGGAGGCAGAAAAAGAGACAGTAAATCAAATCAAATTTTAATCAAATTTTTAGTGTGCTGTATTAGGGCACGGTTGTAAAAGAGGTAAAACACCATTTGATATGTTATGTTGTCGTTGTACGTTGGTTAAGTCTACAATCACCTGTGTTTCATTGATCTTGATGCATAATGCCTCTGCTGCCTTGCGTTCTTGTTGGTGGTTGCAGTTGTGTATTATCTTTGCAGTGTCAAATTCGGGTCCATGGTTACTTCCTTGGTGATCTTTGAATACGTTTTGCTGGGTGTTCTTGCACCAATTGCCTTTGTGCTCTTTTATTCTAGATTCCAGGTGTCTTTTTGTTTCCCCTATGTACATCTTACCACATTTGCAATTAATTTGGTACACTACGTTCGTGCGCAGCATATAGTCATGTTTGCATTTGGGTCTGCTGCCAAGCAAGTGCCATAGTTTTGGTCCAGTCGTTGGGATTATTCTAATGTAGCCTGGGCGTACTGTGTTTCTTTGTACCATTAGGGATTTCTCATTGAAATATGGAGTTTTGACATTGATGGATTGTGTTTCATTATTTCCCCCAATTGGATTGCCATTTTCTCCTTGTACAGAACCTTGTGAATTGTTTTATTTATTAATGACATAGGGTAGCCATACAATTTGTATTCTTGATATATTAAAATTGCCTATTTCAATGTCTAGTGAATTGGTATTTATTGCTGCAGTTCTTTTTTACTTCAATTTTATTTATAATAGGATTACTTATATTACTTTAGTGTATAATGTACGCACACTCTATTAGTCGGACACGTTAGAAATAATAAAAAAAATAAAAAAAAATCAATTTCCATCCAACGCATTGTAATTTGACTTTACAAGAAATCAAGATATAGTTGATGAAGGCTGGGCTTACGTTTTCAATTAATTTATCAGGTTTATCTAAAATTAAAAACTTAGATGCAAAGAAATAAACACTTACTCAAGAGACAAGATATTACTAATGAAACAAAATAGATATACGTAAAATGCTAATTATGTGTTAGATATTTGCAGAATTTAGAGAGAATTTTTCATAGCTGCTCATGATTTTGTTTACTATTCTTAAGAAAATCTTCCTCCAGCACCGATTTTGCGGCGTTCTCTGATATCATTCATCCCAGCTTCAGCATATGGAACAAAGATCAGCTCCAGTGGTGCAAGGTGAGAGTCTGGCAATGAGATCTATACCCATATTTTATGGTCAGAGGCTAGCGCCCCAACCGGAGGAGGCCTCCGGGTTTAAAAATAAATTCTGAGTTTATGGTCGGGCGAGGGGATCCGGAGGAGTCCTGCGATTTACATGAGAACCAGCGGGGGTGGTCTAAGGCACCCTCTCGATCCCGCCGTGGCCATAGCTATTCATATATGTATGTAGGTTTAGACAATAGAAACATATCCACGTGCTTAGCATGCGATTTCCTGTTCATTCAGAAAATAGATATTGTCGAATTACACTGCAAATTTTAAAATTGATGCTGAGAAATGATTACTCAAATTTGCAAAATAACCACAATTTAAATCAATAGGTTTGGTTTGATGCCGGGATTGCAAAAATTCTATTTGTAGTAAAATTTGTAAAAATTATTTTTGCAACTCCACCTCCAGTCCATTGGAACCCTTTCCATGCTCAAAACTCTAGTTATTGGCTTCTTCGCTGCTTCACCCAGTTGATTGATTGCTATTCAAGCTCTTCAACAATAAAGGGGATAGAGCTGTGGCCAGGAGCAAGACAGAGTATAGAGCAGAGGATATCCTCCAGTAAAGGCGGGGGAGACCTCTGTGAGTGGAATAACCATAAACTCAAGCAAATAAGATGTCCACTGCGCAGAGGAGACCTCCGGAGGTTAGCCTCAGGAGGCTGACCTTCAACCATAGATTATGAGCACTAGTCGCATACCTTTTTCAACATTCATTTGCTTT
>JASANA010003724.1:0-28505 GCA_030248095.1 Ptycholaimellus sp. GST1_10
GCTTTGCTTTTTGTCTGCCGATGGTACCAGTTGTTTTCTCAACTTTATATACACAAAAAGAAAAATTGATGCCTGAGAAGGATTCGAACCTGCCAGCTGTCCAATCGCTTACACCACAACACCACTGACGCACATGCAACCACTGTTGCACTTAAGACTTATCAATGAATAACTACATGAGGCCAATGGACCCGGGTAGGGGGGAAGGGGGAAGAAATGAATACCTACTATCGTCCATTGAATAGATGCGGAGGAGGAGGAGAAGGAGTTCGGACAAATGGTTTTTTGCATTTTTAATGGGTAAATAAATCGTTTTATGCAAAAGGCAAAAAATAAACTATAGTCAATTCGATGTTTCTCTTTCCAATGCAAAAAGAATCGAAACAAATGGAGCTTTCTGTGACGAATGGCAGCCTTATCAAAATTGAGATCTAGCAATAACCCCAAAAACGTACACCTAGGTCGAAAAGAGGGGCTGGGCGCTGATGCTCGCTCGCGCCAGCCCAATTAAGAGCTTGTCTAACGTTACCGTGAAGACGATAAGAGAATAATATTATCATAATATATAGGATTAAGCGTGGTGGACTTTCTTCTCTGCACGTTCTCCATCCTGGTGTTCTTTCTGCCTGCGGTGGAGGTGATTCCGGAGCACCTCAGCTATTACTTCTACCCCTTCATCCTCACCTTCTTCTACCCTCTCAGTCTCTTCGCCCAGACCAGTTCAGTCTGGATCATGGTTTTCCCTTTTGCCATCCGTGCCCCAATTCGAGAGTGGGTGTGAAAGCGTAGGTGCTGATAACGGTGGAACGGTGGATAGCGGTCTGTCATCCGCTGCAGGCCCGCTCCTGGTGCACCATGGGGAAGTCTCGTCTCGGTCTCACCTCCACCATCCTCGCCGCCTTCGCCTACAACATGCCTCGCTTCTGGGAGTACAAACTCCTCGTCCTACACAACAACTCCTCCTCCACCACCTTCGACTACCAACAGCTCCTCGGCGCCAACATCTACTACATCGTAGCTCAGCTCTCCTTCCTTCCTCCGTAGGGCAGAAGAAGGGCATTGGATTGAGACGATCTACAAGCGAGTGCTGTACCTGGTGCTGTTGTTCATCCTGCCGTTCCTGCTGCTGCTGAGCCTGAACACGGGGATGGTGCGGACGATCCTGCGCGTGCGACGCCAGAGTCGAGACCTGAGTCGGCAGGAGAAAGGTGAGCGCGGTAAGCGACTTACTACCGCACCCCGCTTTCTTCCCTACTCCTCCTCTTCCACCCCTCCCTCAGCCTTCCCCCTTGCAGGAGAGCACCGGACCGCCATCATGATGGTCGTCGTCATCCTCATCTTTCTTGCCTCCAATACCCTGCCGCTCATCCTCAACTTCGTCGAAGTAAAGGATTCCTTCCATCCTCATCTAACTGAGGCCAGTCACGAGGAAATTGTCAGAATGTCAGCTCCTCCACGTCACAAACGGCGACCTTCTGGTGCCTCTTGGATCTCTCCAACCTCCTTGTGGTTGCCAACAGTGCATCCACTTGCATCATTTACTGGCTTTTCAGCCAACGATACCGCCGAGTAAGCCTCTCATTCGAGCCTCCTCTTCAAGTATCCGCAGGAAAGTGATTTGAGATATTTTTGCTGACCTTCCGCTGCTGCGTGCCGATGCGTTGGGTGCCAACACGGGATGAGATGGCCTTTGGACCGCGTTCCGCCAACTCAGTTCAAGCCCACACGGCCTTCTCCCGTCTCACTTTACACAATCACGGTCCTCCTCCCCACCAGCCAACCCAAACCCCTTTCATTCCCACAACCAATCCGCGAATTCACTCCACCATTAGGCTCCTCACGGAAAAGCCCGGAACCAACCAGAAAAATGGCTTGGCGCAAGTCGGGTAAGATTAACATCACCTCTGTTCCCTCCCTCACTCGTCTCAGTCCCTTGATAGCTTCTCTCAATGCATAACCCCACCGCAGTCAGGCTTGCCCAAATGCAAATGCTAACTAACCAAGCAGCGAAGATGTGAGGAGGCAGTTCATAGGTGGGGAGGTTTGCAGGAGAGCTGTCGTCGGGACGGAACAGTCGACGCAATACGGCCATCTGTCTGGAGGAGCGGCGGTCAGTGAACAGCCGGAACTATGCCTCGTTTCGAGGCCGCGGGGAGGGGGAGAACGGGCACTCCTCCCTCCTCCTCAACCCCAGCGCCTCCGCCAGGGACTTCAACGCCGCCACATTTCGTCTCTCTCCTCCTTCCTTCTCCCATCTGTCTGGAGGAGCGGCAGTCAGTGAACAGCCGGAACTACGCCTCCTTTCGAGGCCGCGGGGAGGGGGAGAACGGGCACTCCTCCCTCCTCCTCAACCCCAGCGCCTCCGCCAGGGACTTCAACGCCGCCACATTTCGTCTCTCTCCTCCTTCCTTCTCCCATCTGTCTGGAGGAGTGGCGGTCAGTGAACAGCCGGAACTACGCCTTCTTTCGAGGCCGCGGGGAGGGGGAGAACGGGCACTCCTCCCTCCTCCTCAACCCCAGCACCTCCGCCAGGGACTTCAACGCCGCCACGTTTCGTCTCTCTCCTCCTTCCTTCTCCCATCTGTCTGGAGGAGCGGCGGTCAGTGAACAGCCGGAACTACGCCTCCTTTCGAGGCCGCGGGGAGGGGGAGAACGGGCACTCCTCCCTCCTCCTCAACCCCAGCGCCTCCGCCAGGGACTTCAACGCCGCAACATTTCGTCTCTCTCCTCCTTCCTTCTCCCATCTGTCTGGAGGAATGGCGGTCAGTGAACAGCCGGAACTATGCCTCCTTTCGAGGCCGCGGGGAGGGGGAGAACAGGCACTCCTCCCTCCTCCTCAACCCCAGCGCCTCCGCCAGGGACTTCAACGCCGCAACATTTCGTCTCTCTCCTCCTTCCTTCTCCCATCTGTCTGGAGGAGCGGCGGTCAGTGAACAGCCAGAACTACGCCTCCTTTCGAGGCCGCGGGGAGGGGGAGAACGGGCACTCCTCCCTCCTCCTCAACCCCAGCGCCTCCGCCAGGGACTTCAACGCCACCACATTTCGTCTCTCTCCTCCTTCCTTCTCCCATCTGTCTGGAGGAATGGCGGTCAGTGAACAGCCGGAACTATGCCTCCTTTCGAGGCCGCGGGGAGGGGGAGAACAGGCACTCCTCCCTCCTCCTCAACCCCAGTGCCTCCGCCAGGGACTTCAACGCCGCCACATTTCGTCTCTCTCCTCCTTCCTTCTCCCATCTGTCTGGAGGAGCGGCGGTCAGTGAACAGCCGGAACTACGCCTCCTTTCGAGGCTGCGGGGAGGGGGAGAATGGGCACTCCTCCCTCTTCCTCAACCCCAGTGCCTCCGCCAGGGACTTCAACGCCGCCACATTTCGTCTCTCTCCTCCTTCCTTCTCCCATCTGTCTGGAGGAGCGGCGGTCAGTGAACAGCCAGAACTACGCCTCCTTTCGAGGCTGCGGGGAGGGGGAGAGCGGGCACTCCTCCCTCCTCCTCAACCCCAGCGCCTCCGCCAGGGACTTCAACGCCGCCACATTTCGTCTCTCTCCTCCTTCCTTCTCCCATCTGTCTGGAGGAGCAGCAGTCAGTGAACAGCCGGAACTACGCCTCCTTTCGAGGCCGCGGGGAGGGGGAGAATGGGCACTCCTCCCTCCTCCTCAACCCCAGCACCTCCGCCAGGGACTTCAATGCTGCCACATTTCGTCTCTCCTCCTTCCTTCTCCCATCTGTCTGGAGGAGTGGTGTTCGTAGCCGTGCTGTGTAGCCTGAAATTGAATGAGAACATGTGTAGACCTGAGGCTGCGTATATACCTATGCACACAGCGGCAGGGCCCAGACCCTTGAGCCCAGACGGAGCCCAGACAGTCCCTCCTGATAGAGCTCTTGATTGCATCAGAATGGCATTAGGCCTAGAGTGAGGAGACTTTGGACTTTTGGCCTCTATTTGTATGCCATGACAATTGGGTCCTTTGAAAAATAAAATTGCTGACTAATGGTTTGCTGGTGGACACAACAGACCAAGAGCAGAAAGATCCATAGATCCAGACTGGGTGGAAAGGCCTAGCCTAGTACCCCATAAGATGCTTTCATAGATCCAGATTGGGAGGAAAGGCCTAGCCTAGTACTCCAAAAGCTGCCCAGAGATCCAAGGGAGAGGAATGACACAGAGCTAATTCTCTGAAGAAGAGAAGATCAAGTGTCAAATGTCCAAAGGACATTTGTCTAGTGAAAAGAAAATACATCTGGGCCAGACAAGAATGGGCAACCCAATAGACTCTGATACGAAAAGCAGCGGTCAGTGAACAGCCAGAACTATGCCTCCTTTCAAGGCCGCAGGGAGGGGGAGAACGGCACTCCTCCCTCCTCCTCAACCCCAGCGCCTCCGCCAGGGACTTCAACGCCGCCACATTTCGTCTCTCTCCTCCTTGCTTCTCCCATCTGTCTGGAGGAGCGGCGGTCAGTAAACAGCCGGAACTACGCCTCCTTTCGAGGCCGTGGGGAGGGGGAGAACGGGCACTCCTCCCTCCTCCTCAACCCCAGCGCCTCCGCCAGGGACTTCAACGCCGCCACATTTCGTCTCTCTCCTCCTTCCTTCTCCCATCTGTCTGGAGGAGCGGCGGTCAGTGAACAGCCGGAACTACGCCTCCTTTCGAGGCTGCGGGGAGGGGGAGAACGGGCACTCCTCCCTCCTCCTCAACCCCAGCGCCTCCGCCAGGGACTTCAATGCTGCCACATTTCGTCTCTCTCCTCCTTCCTTCTCCCATCTGTCTGGAGGAGCGGCGGTCAGTGAACAGCCGGAACTACGCCTCCTTTTGAGGCTGCGGGGAGGGGGAGAACGGGCACTCCTCCCTCCTCCTCAACCCCAGCGCCTCCGCCAGGGACTTCAACGCCGCCACATTTCGTCTCTCTCCTCCTTCCTTCTCCCATCTGTCTGGAGGAGCGGCGGTCAGTGAACAGCCGGAACTACGCCTCCTTTCGAGGCTGCGGGGAGGGGGAGAACGGGCACTCCTCCCTCCTCCTCAACCCCAGCGCCTCCGCCAGGGACTTCAATGCTGCCACATTTCGTCTCTCTCCTCCTTCCTTCTCCCATCTGTCTGGAGGAGCGGCGGTCAGTGAACAGCCGGAACTACGCCTCCTTTTGAGGCTGCGGGGAGGGGGAGAACGGGCACTCCTCCCTCCTCCTCAACCCCAGCGCCTCCGCCAGGGACTTCAACGCCGCCACATTTCGTCTCTCTCCTCCTTCCTTCTCCCATCTGTCTGGAGGAGCGGCGGTCAGTGAACAGCCGGAACTACGCCTCCTTTCGAGGCTGCGGGGAGGGGGAGAACGGGCACTCCTCCCTCCTCCTCAACCCCAGCGCCTCCGCCAGGGACTTCAATGCTGCCACATTTCGTCTCTCTCCTCCTTCCTTCTCCCATCTGTCTGGAGGAGCGGCGGTCAGTGAACAGCCGGAACTACGCCTCCTTTCGAGGCCGCGGGGAGGGGGAGAACGGGCACTCCTCCCTCCTCCTCAACCCCAGCGCCTCCGCCAGGGACTTCAACGCCGCCACATTTCGTCTCTCTCCTCCTTCCTTCTCCCATCTGTCTGGAGGAGCGGCGGTCAGTGAACAGCCGGAACTACGCCTCCTTTCGAGGCCGCGGGGAGGGGGAGAACGGGCACTCCTCCCTCCTCCTCAACCCCAGCGCCTCCGCCAGGGACTTCAACGCCGCCACATTTCGTCTCTCTCCTCCTTCCTTCTCCCATCTGTCTGGAGGAGCGGCGGTCAGTGAACAGCCGGAACTACGCCTCCTTTCGAGGCCGCGGGGAGGGGAAGAACGGGCACTCCTCCCTCCTCCTCAACCCCAGCGCCTCCGCCAGGGACTTCAACGCCGCCACATTTCGTCTCTCTCCTCCTTCCTTCTCCCATCCACTTGCAGACAAGGGGATATGGAAAAGAAGAGCAGGAACGGAGAGGCAGTCGTCAGCTCGAGCGAGTGCGAGTGGAGGATTGCTGTCAGTGACGCAGCCGACCTGCTCCGCCAGACTCCAGGCCAAGCCCTCCACCTCCAATGAGTGGATGTCATGTCTTTGAATTTTCTGTTTCCAATGATTCCTTCCATTTTTCCTTCTCTAGTTTTTGCTTGAGCATTCCACGACTTATCGCTGGGACTTTGGTTAACCGCTTTTTCATCTGGGATAGGATGATTAATTCTATAACAATGGGCTGATGCTTGTGATATCGCCAGGCCCTATATCTGTCACCTTTTCCTTCATCATGCCTTTGTTTCATATTTTTTAAACCGATTGCCCGAGTTTTGATCCGCGCCAATTATCCAGAACTAATCGTCGCTGCCACGAAAGTCAGATGACAATTCGTTTGTGATACAGAAATTTTATAAAGCAGCAAAACGGGATTCCTAAAAGGATGATAGAAATATTTGAACTACGGTAGAGTCTTTTTGCTATGCGCAGTTAGGCCCAGGCAGACTGCTGTGAGGTTTTTTAGCGAGAACTCCGGGAGCTCTTCGCTCTTCCCTTCTGCGCACTAGCCACTGGCCCCTCCCTCCCTTCTTTCCCTCCCAACCTTCCTTCCCTCTCTTTCCCCCCCTGCCCCTCCCGTCCTGCACACAACGCCCTGCCTCTCCTATCGCCACAGAGGATCCTTGTGCTGTGTGCAGTTCCCTGTCTCTTGCTACATGCGGGACATTCGAATGCTGCCCTGCACCATGATAAGGAGCCAATAAGACATATGTTTTAGCACGCGCCATCCTTTTTTTTACTTTGCTTCACCGGGTTTTGCACATTTTTATTGCTGCATGAAGATGGCGTGATGTAGGAGAAGCAAAAGCTGGACGAAAAAGCAAGAAGTGGAGAGGTGGAGTGGGGCAATGGGGGAGTCGGGTGGAGTGAGTGTGCTGGCTCTCAAGCTCATCCTCGCCTTGGTCATGTTTCTCCTCACCGTCGTCTTCGGCCTCCTTCCCATCCGCGTTCTCAAGTATCTTCGCAAAAGCGCCGCCGGTCCTCCCTCTTCCTCCTCTTTCTTTCCTCACCCCCTCTCCAACCCTCTCTTTCCTTGCAGCCAGACGACGGGCTTCGGAAGAAATGGGGGCGGAGTCGGACGAGGGTTGGAAGGAGAGGAAGGAGGGGATGATGGAGAGGCAGAAGAGTAGGGGATTGCAGAAGACGAGAGGAGCATGGGTCAGCGTTGGCCGGGTCTCGTGCTCTGTCTCCTCAGCTGCTTCACTGGCGGCGTATTCATGGGCACCTGCTTCCTCCATCTCCTTCCGGAAGTCAAGTCACCTTTCTTCCTTCCACCCCCCATATTCTTTTCATAATCTCTGCTGTGATGTGCAGTGAGCGTCTAGGAGATATCAAAGCGCGCTTCAACTGGACCAGCGACTATCCGCTTGGGGAGCTGATCAGCTGTCTGGCCTTCTTCTTGGTCTTCGCCGTGGAGGAGGTCGTCGTCTCCTTCCTTCACGGAGGCCATGGCCACTCACATTCCTCCCCCTTCGCCAGCGTCAGTGATCGAACTGCCACGTTTACAATCCCCATTCTAGCCCCTTTCAAAGCTACCTAAGCTCTCATCCTGTTTCCAGTCCTGCTCTAATCCACGTCCACGGCAAGGAGTCTCCGACAAGCCTTCGGAAAGAGGCGGGGGAGGAGGAGACGGCGGCCTCCGAGGAAACGGCGCTCCACCCCGCTGGCAGCATCCTCACTGCCAGCGATGTCTATGTTCGAGGGCCCGCCAGCAACGGACAGCCTATCACCGTCACCCCTGCGAGCCCTCAGCCTCCCACCTCCAACGGTTCCCTGCAGCCATCCCCTGCACCCATTCCTTATCTCATTCTTCTCCTCAGCCACAGGGCCGAACAAGTTGATGACGGAGAGCGATGTGAATGGACGCGGCTCTGCCAAGCTTCCGCTTCGCGCAGCCTCCCCGTTCTCGGAGTAAGCGCATTTCTCGTGCATTTATTCATTCATTATCTTAGCCTGCCTTCAGCTATGCATGACAAGCGTACTAGAGCCGGTGTGTAAGCATGGTAGTAGGAGTGCATTGTGTTGTCGGATCTGCGGCGGTGAGGCAATCCAAATGACGCTCTTCTCCCACAGCCACTCCAACGCCCCGGGCCACTCCGCCTGCCATCGACGCCATCACTCCCACGCTCTCCCACACTGCACCATTGCACACCAGCCCCATGCCACCACCAAATTATCGCCCAGCGCTCAGCGAAAGGTACTCCTCCCAAACCGTCATTGCAATCTTTCCAATCTTCCAATCAATATTTCGTCCTGCATGAGCATAGAGCATACTGTGAGTAGTGCATGAGATGTGTCTGTTCTGGCAGAGATCGAAGACAGAACATCTGTTCCTCTGCGAGAAGTCCTCCTGCCTCAGCACCAAACGCCGCAGCCTCACATACGGCTCCTGCCATGATCTTCGCCACCCCCCTTGCGACGCACAGCAGCACGAGGAGTGCGTTCTTTCTTTTCTTTCCCTGCCCCTTCATTTCTTTGCTTCTCCTTTCCAACTAGCCAATGCTCATCCTATTCTGTCTGCATTTAGCCCTATGAAAGACGCACCAGCAACCCATTGTTTAGCTCTGTGAATGAAGCATTTCCTTTTTAGCTCTGTGAAATGTTAAACGATAAAATTATTAGGGAAATATTCGGAAAAATAGTAAGATATGATGCTGAAAAGAGAAAACTGTTGGCTTTGTCTAGAATAAAGAGTCTGATCCATTTAGGGTGTTTACGTCGTTGGAAGTGGCGGAGCCAGAGCGATGCGAGGGCCCCTGCGACCACGTGGACGAGGATCCTCCCATCCTCATCACCAGTCGCCCACACGCCCACTCACACGAGGCTTTCACCCACCTTTTTGCTATCTATAGAAACAAGATCGGATTCAGGTGCGTTCCATCACGCTAGTGCTGGCCTTGGCCTTCCACTCGGTGATAGAAGGGCTGGCTTTCGGGATCGCGGAGACGAGCGCGGACGTGACGGCTCTCTTCCTCACCCTCATCGTCCACAAAGTTCACCACCTTGAAGCCTTCAGCCAGCCTTGAACAGTACTGGTCTTAGGTGATCGTGGCCTTCTCAGTGGGTCTTCAGTTGGCGCGGACACACGCACACCAGCTACGCCTCGTCCTCCTTTCCATCTGCATCCTCGCCATCATGTCCCCCATCGGCATCACCGTCGGTATCCTTGTTCAGGTTTTTCACACCCCCCCCCCCCCATCACCCACTTCACCCCCAACTTATGCTCACCTGTAGGAGAGCGCAGGGGAGTCACAGGGTAAAGAAGTTGTCCTCCTCATATTCGAAGGCTGCGCCGTGGGAACCTTCATCTACGTTACCTTCTTCGAGGTACTCTGCACCGTCCCTTTCACATTAGAAGGCTAAGGTGAAGAGATTGGATTGTAGGTGCTGATCCATGAACGAGACAATGAGCACAACAATCTGCTCAAGCTGCTAGTCATCATGGTGGGCTTTGGCCTCATCGGCGTCCTTCGCATCATGGAGCACGACCACGGCGACGGACACAGTCACCAACACTCTCCCTCATCCCACAACTTCACCGACACCCACTCCTTCCACTGAGCTTCCCCACCCCTACCCTCTCCTCAACAAAACATTTCCCCACATGCTCCAATGTCCAGCCTACTTTCTGCTCTTTGACAAGAGTTTCTAAGAAGAGGAAGTAGAGAAGGAAGCCTGTGATATTTTCTCTGCAGCCCTTTCCACAGTGCTGATCACAAATTTCTGTCTGTTCACCACACAACTTCAGCTCCCAAGACTGCTTACATTCCCACTCCTTGAAAGGAGAAGAAGCTCTGTTTTGTTTCTTGGCCGTTTCTGTTTCTCATGCGGGGACTGAGTTTTCCATGGTCTCTGCCAAAGTCGACTACGCTTTTCTCAATTATGAGCTGACAACTTTCAAATTTTTCAGTAAAATGACTAGATTTTGATGATTGCTTTACATTGTGGCTACTGGAAGCAAAAAATACTAAGTGCAGACAGAAGGCTGATCAAGGAAGAATATTGAGGTTTATAGGTGGAAGGATGAGCATTTTAGCAGAAGTGGCCGATGGCATTTTAGGCATCACTATCAATAGACCGAAAAAGCGCAATGCCCTTACAATGGAGGTCAATATTTTCCCAAAACAAATGGACGTTAATTACAGCAATTTCAGATGTATTTGGAGATCGCAGAAGCATTAAACAATGGCGCCATGGACTCTTCCATCAAGATAGCAACAATTACAGGTTTTTCATAGCATAAATACTGCTTTTCTGCATTGCAAGAATATTCACTGAAAGTTTGAAAGAATCGAAAAAGCTTAATTGAAGCAAAATAGGCGAGTCCTTTTGACTATCTTCAAATTGCTTTATTTTCATCAATCTTCTGTAGCAAAACTAACTTTTCAAATATTTATCAGAAGAAATAAAACGCCAGCACAATAAAAAGAACGATATGATAGAAGACAATTAGCGTTCAAAAATGAAGATGAAAGACGCAAACTCAACACAGCCAGGAAGATAAAAAATGCTCTAGAAAAACATGCGCTTGGAGAAAGTACGCGCACTCCCCTTCGCCGTCACCGGGACCCAATCATCGCCCACCGACCACAAACGCTCGTCCTTCAGCTGCAATCAGCCATTCACTCAGTCAATTAGACAGAACATAGAAAAGGGACAAACCCTTAGAATAAAGCGGCGAAAGCAGGATCGAGGGGCTTGGGGCGTCGGGAGGGAGAGTGCAGCAAAGACGTAGCCGACGAGGAGGCAGATGATGGGCGGGAGGAGGCCGAAGACGAAGAAGACGTAGATGTTGGCGGGGGTGCCGGCCTGTAGGGTGTGCATGGTGGAGCCGCCAATGGCGACGAAGAGGAAGAAGGGTATGAGGAATCGCCAGGCGAGGAGGAGGAACTGCCAGAGTCCGGCGTCCAGGAGCCGGCCGCCGAAGGCATTGTTTCTGAGGAGGAACTGAAGCTCTGTGAGGAGGCGCTGGTCGCCGTAGCTGAAGTGGAGGCCGAAGAGGAGGGCGGCGGAGGCGATGGACAGGTTGGCGGCGTCCATGAACATCGCGAACTGGATGAACAGGAACCCGGAGTAGCTGGGCGGGAAGCAGAGGGCCAGGACGAAGAAGACGAGGACCAGGAAGACGGGAAGCGAGATGGCGCGTGGGATCAGTCGCCGGGGTGCATCCTGGAAGGCGGTGAGGAATAGCTGGAAGGCGACCATGTTGTAGCCGAAGATGAAGGGTATGCAGAGGACGACGATCCAGGTCTGGTACTTGCCGCCGCTGGTGCCCTGGAAGGCGAGGAAGGCCCAGGTGTTGGGGTTGTCGAGGACGCGGAAGATGGAGAAGAAGAGGTCCTTGGCCAGGACGCCCATGAAGCCCGCGAACATGACGCAGATGGTGAAGGCGATGAGGGCGAAGAAGGAGACGCCGAAGGCGGCCACGGCCAGCAGATCCGTGCGCGGCTGTTGGTAGGAGGCGATGGTGGTGTAGAAGCCTTGGCCGACGCCGAGTCCGTTCAGGCTCAGCGCCAGGGCCACGATCCAGAGCTCGGGCTGGAGGAAGGAGCACCAGTTGGGGCGGAGGAAGTGGGCCATGCCTTCCATGGCGCCCAGATAGGTCAGCCCCGCCACCAGGATGGAGAAGAAGCAGCTCCCGAAGGCGAAGATCACTGCGGAGGCGATCAAGATGAGGCGGGTCTTGAAGGAGCGCGTGAGGGCGAAGAGGAAGAGGAAGAGGGCAGCCATGAAAACGGCAACACTTTCCCAGTCAAGGTGGAAAGGCGGGGGGTGGGGCTTGGCGTCGTCGGTGTGAACGATGCTGTAAATGAAGGCAACAGCGGAGTAGTCGAAGTAGGGACTGATGACGCGACGGACGCAGTCGACGTTGGTCATCTTGAGGCGAGGCCAGACGCGGCGGCAGTAGGCCTGAAGGAGGCAGTAGAGGGCCTGGCCATGGCTGGCAGCCTTGATGCCGGGGCAGCGCTGGAGGTCTGCGGAGGCGGCGATGAGGCGGGTGAAGCAGGCGGCGTCCTGCCGGGTCTTGGGGGAGGCCCAGTTGTGTAGGATGAGGTGGAAGGCCTCGCCCTCATCCTCGCTCTTCATCGGATCGTTCCAGTGGCCGATGGGGCGGGCCCAGGGGTAGTAGGAGTTGTTGCAGGGGTTGAAGCGGAGGAAGGGATTGACCAGGCCAGCACAGATCCCCGTCTGATTCTCCAGGGGGACGTTGAAGGCGGCGAAGGGGCCGCGGACGAACTCCAGGCCGTTGAAGAGGGAGACGTTGAAGTAGAAGCGGAGGTGGATGCGGCAGATGGCCATGTCCTCGACGGCGCCTTGGAAGAGCCGGTTGGCGGAGCGGTTGTGGATGCCGAGTTGGATGCGGTGAAGGTAGTCGGAGATGCGCTCCTCGTTGTAGCAGTGTTTAGCGGCGTAGAAGTGGCGATGGAAGCCGTGGCGAATTTCGGCGCTGATCTGCTTGTGGGAGAGGTCGAGACGGCCGCGGTGCTGAGAGAAGGGGAAAGGGCGGAAGGAGGCTAGGTCGTCGCTGAGGTCCAGGCGGAGGCAGGCCTTGAACTCGGCGTTGGCGAAGCAGTTGGGGGTGTTGGCGTTGAAGGGTAGCGTGTCGCAGCGGCGCCAGACGCGGCCCGCGAAGCTGGCGCCGACCAGGAGGAGCTGGGCCATGGCGGCGCAGTTGACTGCCAGTCGCGTGGCGGCGAGGAAGAGGCGCAGGGGGCCGAGACCGCGAAGGCCAGGCACCCAGGCAGCGAAGAGGGTGAGATCGGAACGCCCACTGAGTTGGCCGAGGCCGAGTTCGAGGACGACGAGGGGGGCGCCGACGAGGAGGAGCATGAGGAAGAAGGCGATGACGGCGGGGAGGCCGAACTTGAGGGTGAAGAGGTTGAAGGGGACGAGGATCTGCCAGCAGGTGGTGCCGATGAGGAAGATGAATGAGACGCCGAGGCCCTTCTTCCCCGCCAGCTGGAAAGCAGCCGCTCGGTCCGGCTCCCTGTCCGTCTCCACTCCCAGGTAGCAGCTGGCCTTGCCCATTCCCAGCGTTTGCACTTCCTTCGTCTCCTCCAGCACTGAGCTCAGCTGTTGCGCGAGCGTGACTCCACTCTCCTTCAGCAGACCCTTCCCATCCACCACCTTTTCCTCTTCACTTTCACTTGGGCTCCAGTCTGAACTATCCGAATCCAGCGGCTTCATTCTTCTGCTTTCTTGATTTCTGACATTTACACAAATCTATTTCACATTAAACTTATTAAAATATTTCGTCTCACTGCACCCATCCTCTTTTAGTAAAATATTGCTCTTTCAACTAAAAAATACTAAAATTTTCAATTAACAGTTTTGATTTGGCAGATATGTAAAACATGGTATAAAAAAACATAAAAAACATGGTGTGACAAAAAAACAAGATATGAAATAGGTAGTAGGATTGTTACGCGGTGTAGTCGATGAGGAGGTTGTTTCTAGTTGAAGAAGACAACCGCGGAGTAGTCGGAATAGGCGGATGCAGAAAAACTTGGTTATCGTAATAAAGGACAAAACGCGATGGTAGTTAGTTTGAGGTGAATTTTTTTGAGAACGTCACGACTTTAAATATGTTTCTAAATGATGCAGACTTGCTTCATCGCAGTTCGAGTTTCATCGACAGAATAATAAGTTTGACTTGACCAGTCTGTTTTTCAATTTGGGGATGTTGATTGAAGGCAGTGGAGATTATTATAGCAGCGGCAATGACCTTGGCAATTTCCTCCAGTTCGATGGAGACATGGCTGCCTTAGCTGAGAAAGCGGAGCACCAGCTAAAGCAATGCCTTTGCTTTTTTCATTTTTTTCAAAGATACATCGTCTCATTTCAATTGCAGGACTTTTGTGCTGGCCTGGATCCGGTTCCCCAAGCCTCTGGTAGCACTGGTGAATGGAGCGGCCATCGGCATTGCGGCCACAACCCTGGCCCTCGCCGACGTCGTTCTCGCCGCAGACACGGCCACTCTGCACACACCCTTCGCCGCACTCGGCCAGACTCCCGAAGCCTGCTCCTCTCTTCTATTCCCTGCCATCATGGGCCCGGCAAAGGTTCTGCTTCTCTTCCCAACAACCGCCCAATAAGCTTCTATGTCCCTGCCCAATGTATTTTTCAAGGCCAATGAGATGCTGATGCTGGGGCGAAAGATGACGGCAGGGGAGGCAGAGCGGGCGGGGCTGGTCACGAAAGTGCTGAGCAAGTCTGTCTTTCGGGAGGAATCGGCGGCTTTTGTCACGGCTTTGGCTGGGCTTCCGGCTGGAGTTAGGCGAGTGTTTAGAGAGAATTTTGTGGACAGAGGCTTGGTTGCAGGCGCTGGAGGCGAACAAGAGGCTGCAGAGGAGCGGGGAATGGCTTCGTCGTCTGGAGGCAGTGAATGAGGAGGAGTGTCGTGTCCTTCGCCAGCGTTGGGAGAGTCCCGAGTGCGCCTCTGCCATTGCTCAATTTTTCGCTAATAAGTCCAAGCTTTGAAAAGCTTTGATTATGCACTGGCTACTAATGCGGGTGTGTCATTTCGATTTCATTTCTGGACTGTTATTTCTAGAAGAAAGTCAAAAATAAAGAGGACAGGAGGGAAAACTGCGCAGAATAAGAAAAATGCGCTGTTAGACAACAGCACACTTGCTTCTGATCTGAGTGCGGCGTCATTCTTTGAAAGAAACAAAAAAATTAACTCCCATTTTTCGTTTGCCTTCTCATGCACCGACTTTAGGCCACTTTTAGCCTACCACGCACCTAAGCTTACGTCTAACTTTAGGTGACTTTTTTTTAGCACTGGTTGCCTATACTGCTTTATAAAGGCTAGGCTAATTTTACAGGGACTACTGCAGTTACTCTAGGATGAAAAAACATTAAATACTCAGGGCATTATCGTGATCCCTTTTATTAATTTACGCAATTTCGGGCACTTGTTCCTTTAGCTTTATCTATTGGCGCAGAGCCTGAATGAAATGTTGTATTCTCATACATTATTCCCTCTTGCTCCCCCTTCACATAATTCCCAGCCTCTTGTTTTGTCACGGGGAGAATGTGGACAGTATAATGTGGTTTAGGAGTATTTTGCAGTGGTTTAGCAGTCACGCGCAAAATAGGTCCGCATCTCTGGCTTCTCTCAGTGTTATTGAGAAGGGTTCCAGAGTAAAACCAGCAACCATTTCCTGCCCCCTTATCTATATTTCAAATTATGAAAATTTTCTTTTCCGTTGTCTTTTTCAAATATTTATGAAATTTCTTTGTGAATTTATCTTTAATACTAAGACTTAAGACTACGTTTCTTTAAGACCTGCCTTTGTTTCGAAAGCCAAGATAGAATGTTTTGAGAAAACCGTCTGCAGTAGTGCGCAGTTTTTCGTAGTGCTCAAAAATTGTATTCGCGAATTCTCTCTTAATGTATTGCACAATATTTAGCCACAAGTAAAAAAAGATGACATCAGCAGTGACCGTGAAAGCGCCAAATAATCACCACGTGAAGGTGAAAGTCATCCCCTCCACTACTCTACAACAAGTGGAGTTTTCCTCTCAATTCCTTTACGAGGTTGAAGGTGTTGGATGCAGGTGCTGGAGGAAGCGTGCAAGAAGGAAGGCTACGACCCCGCTGAATTCGCTCTCAGTCGACACGACAAGCGCCTGGATCCAAGCCTCACGCTCCGCCTTGCCAATCTACCCGCCAACGCACTCCTGGAAACCGTCCCCGCCCTCCCGCTTCAGCCAACTGCCCAGGTCCCAACTATCCCCCCCCATTCAGCAAACAGCTCCCTAGCTCATTATCTATCCATTGCAGGTAGCGATAGGCGTTCAGACGGAAGAAGGCCGCTTACAAGCTCGCTTCGCCACACACATCAGTCTCTGGGAGCTGCTGGAGAATTTGAACTCCCAGCTCATCCTACAAAACGACGCCAACGCTCTTCCAACGCTCACCTATCTCTCTCAAAAGGCATCACTCATTTTATCGAAATCTTTAAACTGGACGAGCAAAATTGAAGATAGTGGGCGAGGTGGGATTGAAAGGGACAACGATCGGCTCCCTTGGCATCAGAAGCAATGCCCTTCTACGCTACTCCCGAACCACAGGTCCATTTCCTCCTAGCTGAGGGAGAAGATAGTTGAGTAGCTGTTTGCAGTGAGCGAGGAAGACAAGACACGGCTGGAGAAGGAAGCGATGGAGCAGGAGGCGAAGCGTGCCAAGCTGGACAGCATATTCCAGGCCAAAAAGGTCCATCTTTCTTGGCAGAGGAGGACATATTGGGGATAGCGCTGGTGTTTGGTGCAGGCAGCGAAGGAAGAGGCAGAATCGGCAGCCGCAGCCAGAGCCGCAGCCGCGGAAGCTGATCGTTCAGCGCGCCTTCACCTGCAGAAGATTCAAGAGGAGCAGCAGCAGAAACTGGAAGAGGAAAAGCGAAAGGAGGAGAAGAAGCTGGAAGAAAGGAAGCAGGAGAAGGCGAAAAAGATGGAGGAAGAAAAAAAAGAAGTGGCAGGGTCTGGAAGTCGACTGTCGAGACTGGAAGCGCGGCGATCTGAGTTGGACGCGAGCCTTAGCTCAGCGCCCAGGCAAGGCCGAAACCCAGGCGAGGACCTGCCCCCAGCCCCACTCATCAACTTCAAAGTGGGAAGTTGGCTTTTGTTGTGGGTCGGGGAATGGGGCTGCATTTGCAGTTCCCAAGCGAAACGGCGGGACAGGACCTGCGACGCACGGGGACTGGAAAGGCCAAGCGGCTGGACTTCCTAGCGCCTCCCAGCGATCGGCGGATCATGGTTTTCCGGCAGCCAGGTGCATTTGTAGTCTGGGCCCAGTTGAGCCCTGAATCTGTTGGCCTGCAGAAGTGACGGAGGGAGGCTCAGAGTTGGCGGAGGACTTCTTCGAACACTCCGTCGCTGAGATCGCCGCCATGCAAAAGGATCTGCGTCTTCAAGCGTTGCCTTTGAGCAGCCGCAAGAGGCGAGGATGGGGAGTGGGGGTGATTGAAGGAAGCAGATGGAGATGCTGGTGACGAAAGCGATGATGGCGGAGATCAAGGCACGAAACGAGGCGGCCAAACTCTCCGCCTGGCCCAACGCCGTCTTGCGTATTCGCATACCCGACCACAACCGCTCCATCATTCAGCTTCACGCCTACGCAAGGGAAAAGAGTTAGGCTTTCTATTTCGCTCCCATACTCCCTTTCCTTGAATACGAACTGCTGTTGAAGTGGAAGGCGTCTATGCTGCTGTCGCCGACTGCCTGAACCCCCAGCTTGCTCTGGGACCGGGCGAATTTCGTCTAGGCAAGCTTTTGAGAGAGTGTGAGAAGGAAAAGAAAGGAGCTTGTAGCACTGCCTCCCAACCAGACGGTGGACTCGGAGCAGAGCGTGTTCGAGGCGGGGTTGCTTCCTACCGCCATCCTCTCCCTCCAGCTCAAGCGACAAAATCCCACTCCAGACATCCTCAAGACGGAGCTGGCTCAGCATCTCGCCTCCGCCCAAGAGGCCAATACCATAGCGAAGGAAATGTAAGCTGGGGCTGGCTCCATAAATTAGAGCAGGAGAAAGGGAAAATTGTCAGATTGTCTGCCAATAAGGAGTTCAAGGCGGAAGAGCTGAAAGCGGAGGCTGACAATGCCGATCAACAGCCCTCAAAACCGGCACCAGACAGAGGAAATCTCGCCAAGTTCTTCCCTGGTACAGAACCATTACCGAAGATAAATATTTCAAATTAATTGCCTTCTGGAAGTTGAGTATTGATTGAATTTAAATCGTCAAACTTCTATGGTTTTCAGGCATTAAGAAGAACAAGTAAACTAGATTTTTGTTATTTCTGCGTCTTTTTTTGCTTTCTCTATGATTCTTGACTGGTGATATGGCTTCAAGTGAGATTTGCCCTGGATTGTTTTAGTTTTTATTTGCAGAACGACTGCCACAAGTCAAATCTTTAGCTTTGTTGGAGTTGGGAAAAATGCTTCAAAACTAGGAGAAAAATGCAGATAGATGGTAAAAAAATTTAAGCAATATGGAATGCTTTTAATATCCAATTACGCTAGCAAATATATTTGGCAACTGTTCAATTCCACCAAATTAGCATACATTGAAACTTATGTGACAACAACAAGCACACCGGGGCTTATGCACCAGGCTTATCAATCCAGCTGGGCACAAAAGGCAAACAAACCCATTCTCACTCACACTACTAAATTTTGTACTCTGCATCGCTGTTCATACGCCTACTCGGACAATGCTTTCATTCGCTTTGTTCTCAGCAACTCTGCTCTCTTCACTGGGTGACCGCCCGAATGAACACAATTGGCGCTCATTGGTACTTTGCTAGCAGGCTATAACGAGGCTTTGACGTGTTATCACTGCGCATCCAGCAGTCACAGCCAGGCGGGCGGGGTCAGTCAAGTCTATCCACTCTTCTCATTCTACAATTTCCATCCGAACGTGACGTCTTCTTGCGATTTGCCAAGCTCCGCCACCCCCAGCATCCCCTGCTCCACTCTCTGCCTCAGTCTCTATATCAACGGCACGCGCATTAACGAACGAACTGATTGGCTCATCCGCACCTGCGCTGATCAAATTCTACCTGGATACAAGGTTCTCTTCGCTTCAACCCATCCATCTGGGCTTAGAAGGAGCAGTGTGGATTAGGTGAATGAGCCAAGGGGTGGCTGCTGCCAGAGAGTGCCTCTGCATTTTCCCGTTCGCAGCAGCTTTGACGGAGCTGCCATGGCTTGTCTTTGTGAGAGCAATAAGTTAGCCCGATTTGGACTGCTTTTGTTGAGAAATTCAACAATAATTAACGACCCATTTTCTCTAAAATTGCTTTCGCCGTATGACCTTTACAGAGAATAAATAGCGAGATTGGACAGTGCAATTTAGGTGCAACACAGCGAAGGTGGTGGCTATGTTTGGAGGAAATGCAACAAGCAACTGCCCCAACCCATGCGCAAGCTCCGACCCAAGCTTCTGTCCTCAAGGCCAAAAATGCATCAGTCCTACCCAGCTGGACTACCGATGCGGTTTTCCCCTCATCCTCTCCCTCTGCTCTCAAGCCTCCGCTTCTTTAAGGAAATATCAGCATTATCGGAACCCCTCAGCCCCCACTATCAACAGGTAGACAGACCTCTTCAAGGCCAACCGTCTAAGCCTTCCAAATGCAGTCTCCCCTGCCTCGCCCATCAGCAGTGCTTCAGCGCAAACTTTCACCGCCAGCTTCTTCTCTCCATCCGCTCGTTTGCATCCATCGCTTGCTTCTGCTGTGTTGAGGCGTGAAGAGTTGAGCTTGTAGCAAGTGAAGCGAGCAGGTTGAGCAGTGCTATGCCCACAAGCCTGTATTCCAATAATCCAACAACCAATTCCCCAACTTTCTCGCCTACTGCAGGTCCAGTCCGCACAACTACCGTCAATAATACATTAAATGGTTTGATTCACTGATTCTGGCAACACGGATGCGGAATAAAATGTTGAAGGTGGAATGAAGCAGAGCGTTGCCAGCTTCTCTGTCCTTCTTCTCATTCTGCATTTTTCATCACTACAACTTTGCATGTGATTAATGCCTTTTAGGTGTCTCATTTTATCCTTTTAGCCCTGCCTAAAATATGGAAATGATTTTAATGGAGCATCATTTGACGTGCTCTATCGAATAAGGCCTTTTGGTTTTAGCCCGGTGACACTAAATAAGTTAGCTAAATAAGTTCAAAGTTAAGAATTGCAACTTTTTGCGAAGAATTAATAATACGTCTAAAGGCCTGACAGAGCGGTTGAATGCAATGCAGGAGATAATTAGTCACAATAGGTGTAGAGCAAGAAAGGAGTCTACCCCACTGGGCCTGTTTGCTCAGGGCACTGACATTATCTTCGCCTCTCGCTTTGCTCACCCCTCCCTGTTCACTGGTAAAAAACGTGTGCGGATGGAGCTGCTGGAGTACGACCATGCAGCTGAGCTTCTGCGAAGGGCTGCCGCGGGCATTCCCTCCAACACCGAAGAGCTCCGTCTCCTCCGACACAACATCAAGACACTTCGCCGGTCCTCCCCTTCACCTTTGGGCCTGGAGGAGTGTAGGAATGAATATACAGGCGTCTTGGCGGCCTAGCGAGAGAGGAGGCGGAGTTGGTGGAGGGACTGATTCTGGTCGAGTGTATCCTGCACCAGGTGGCCAGCCAAGGACAGCCGCTGTCAACGGGGCAGGCGGAGGAACTCATCCACTACTTCACCAACCTCTTCGATTCCGCAATTGCCGACCTTCAGTTTGCCGCCGGGTTTGTCGTTTGGACTGATTGCCCGAACTGCTGACAAGAACTGGACGTTGTAGGCTTGGGGAGGAGGCAATTTTGGGGAATGTTTTGTCTGCCTTACATCGTGGATTTGCTTCCGCTCTTCTGAAAAACTTCTGCGATGGGTTTACTGCACTTCTGGAGGATTGGAATCTCTTGCTTCATCATTTATGGTTTTTTATTTCTTTTAAACTTTTACGGAAAACTTTAGCTGGCTCAAGGAGGAACGAAGCGGTGGGACTTCTGATGAAGGAATTTACATGCTGCCTATGGAATTTTTCCGAGAACATTTTTGAAAAGGCAATCGTTGTCACAAAGCGATCTTAATTTTGTCCATACAAAAAAGTCTTGCAGAAGCCAACTGTGAATGACAAAGAGCACTATTACCAGGTTATAAGAGCAATTTCAACAGCCAATGCCATTACCAGCCAATAAAGTTCCAGGACATTTTGGATATCCTTCGAGAAGCTGTCGGAATCTGGGAATTTCGATCTGAAGAACCAATTCAAAATTTTCTGGAGGCCGTCCTTCTCAACTCAACCACATTGAACAAATCAGTCGCAATGCGTCTTTTTTATCACCTCCTTCCCTTGTGAAAAGATGAAACTGATGTATGTTAGCTAAAAAATCGGACAACGTGTAAGCTTATTTCTTTTAGAACATAGCTTAAACTTGGTAGTGATGTTAAAAAAACATCCAATTTCTTTAGCAAAATGGCCATGTCCTTTACTGGAAATAGATTGCGGCCACTTGCTCATTCCCAACAGCAGTACGAAGATTGGCCCCGTAAAGGTCGAGCTCAATGTTTGGTACATAAATGCCCTTGTAACTATCAATGGATATAGTTTGCTAAAAGTTAAATAGCTAAAATGGGAGCAAGTGCTGAGCCTAGCAGTGTAGTGAAGCAGATGATAGCGACTTGGTATGAGGCAGTGGATTCTGTGGCAGCCACTGTAGTGTTCAGGTGTCCCTTCAGATCAGCTGAAGGCAGGCCCTGCCTTCCATCCAACCTGCTCCTCTTCTTTCTGCTCCCGCCGATGAGGGTGCAGTAGATGTGCAGGCGCTCATGCAATTAGACCGGCAACAGATGTTTTTATTCTTAGAGTATTAGACCGGCAACAGATGTTTCTATTCTTAGAGTAGGAAATGAAAACAATGGAAGTTTTAATCCCGCCAGTTTCTCTGCCTCACTCTATCCCACAGCCTAACCCTGGTCTAGTCATTTTGCAAGGAGCGTACGAAGCTGCAACCATGCTGTGCCCCGGCTAAAAGTGCCCAGGCTCAAAGTGCCCACGGCTAAAAGTGCCCATGGATAAAAGTGCCCACGGCAAAAAGTGCCCATAGTGTGTTTTCACTTTCATGTATCAAATCTAGTGGAAAATATAGGCAGTTGTTTCCCAAAGATTGGGAGAGGTTATTTCTACCAACTTTTCTGTATTTATAATGATGAACACTTATAAAATCAGTTCCAATTTTGTGGGCACTTTTAGCCTGGGCACTTTTAGCCGTGGGCACTTTTAGCCATGGGCACTTTTAGCCGTGGGCACTTTTAGCCTGGGCACTTTTAGCCGGGACACTTTTAGCCTGGGCACTTTTGTCCTACACCTAAACGCGCTGCCTGGACCAAGAGCTGACGCTAATTCATCTCAGCAATGGTCATGGAAGAAGTGGAAATGGGCTTCGTAACGGCAGCGTGTCTGGCCGGACTGGCCATCTGCATCACCTCGGATTCAAGCATGGGGACGTGCAGCTGAAAAAACTTCTTTTAAAGCACGATGGAACCGTCGTCCTCGCCGATTTCGACCGGTATCTCATCAAGACTTCCATGTAGGCCTGACAAGAAACTAAATTCAAGGAATAGGAGAAATTCAAAACATTTGGCTGCATTTTGACGGATTTCATGTGTTTGATCCACACAGTATTTGATCATACTTCAAATACTTTTTTGATCAGTATTTTAACTTTTTAGTTCTCATTCGTTTCCTAATTTGTTTTAACGTCCTCATTTACCTTCCTTCTATCCATTAATTTAAGAGACGGTTTGTGAGAGAATTCATGGGTGGGTATTCCATTTCCCAAAAATCGAATGTTCAAATTGGAAATAGGCCAAGCTGGCCACAATGCCTAAATCTGTTCTACACATCCGACCCAGCGACCAGCAGACACTTCAGCTACTCGCGCATCCAGGCGAAAAAGGTTTCATCTATTTCCTTCCGTCCACTTCTTCCATGCATAAACTTGGTGAGAAATTGGAGTCGAAGCAATCTACGACGCAGTAGCCGCATGCACTGTAGAACTGGCTGAGGAGCTGCCGAAAGACTTCTACAAACCCGACTTCCGCGAGATAGTGTCATTGCAGAGGCAGCTGTATCAGCAGGCGTTGTCTTTTAGCAGCCTCAACGAGGGTCGACGAGGTTGAGGGAAGACACTGATTGGAGGAGGAGGGCTGAACTGCTGGTGACAAGCGAGACGCGAGAGATGGTGAGGCAGAGCAGGCCAACGAAGAAGCCAAGCTGGCCGCTACGAAAAAAGTTTTGCTTCGAATCCGCCTCAGCAACCACCAGACTCTACAACATCTCGCCCATCCTGGCGAAAAAGGTTCCATTATTTGCCTTCCTTCTACTTCTTCCATGCATAACCTCGGTGGGAAATTGGAGGAGCAGCCATCTATGAGGTGGTCTGCAAATGCCTGGACCCCGACCTTCACCTGGAACCCTCCAGCTTCCGCCTGGGTCTGCTTTTGGCTGTGCTTGAGACTGGAGAGTAGATAGAGCTAGTTGCAGTGGCACCTCTTGGCCAGATCGTGGACCGCCAGAAGAGCCTCTTCGAGGCTGGCCTGATCCCGGCTGCAACCCTACACCTCAATCCCTCAGCCACCCTCAAGCGTGGTCTCGCCTTCAGATTCCGCTCAAGTTGCCAACAACAGCGTCCAACAATTGTGAGCTGGTGCTAATTTCATTTATGAGAAAAAAGGGAATTGGTGTCAGTCTCGCCAACAATGCGCAGTCCGTCCCTGGAGGACAACAAAGCCAAGCCTCATCATCTCCAAATACTCTCAAAGTAAGTATACATTCCTAAAGAATAACCAAAGTCATAGAGGTTTTGCCTCTCCTAATCCACGTCATTTTCATAATTTAATACGCAAACCATGTTTTTTAATGTTCACAGTTGATTACAACTTCGTAAACCTTCTCTAATGAAATTCGGAAATTCGGCCCAGGTCAGGAAACAGCATCAACTCTTTTGCAGGTACAGGAAAAGCTTCAGGAGTCCCAGAAACTGGTGGTCTCCAAGGTCAGTCCCTTCAACCATTTTTCCCTTTCCTTCCCTCAGCATCCTATGTCCCTGGTTCAGCTGAGCGTGAGATGCACGGAACTGAAAGAGGGGGCAGAGGCACTGGAAGCTTGCAAGACAGACGATTCGCTCTCCTACCTGAACATCGGAGCCAATTCGACCTCGGATCTCCACACCACTCAGCAAACCCATCAGGTTTTCGACTCGGCCACCGATCTCCTCACTACTCAGCCCACACACCAGGCATTCCACTCGGCCTCCAACCTCCTCACAAGCCTGGCCTACATCTCCGCTTCCGACATCACCGCAGCCCCGCCCAGTCATCAGGCCAGCCAGCTTCTCCGCCACCAACCTGGACGCCACCAAGTCCCCTCTATCCGACTTCACAGCAGGCCAGGCCAACTTCTCCACCTCCAACCTGGACGGCACACAGGCCTTCTCTGCATCCGACCTCAACGCAGCCAAGGCCACCCGCAAGGCCAGCTTCTCCGCCACCAACCTGGACGCCACCAAGTCCCCTCTATCCGACTTCACAGCAGGCCAGGCCAACTTCTCCACCTCCAACCTGGACGGCACACAGGCCTACTCTGCATCTGACCTCAACGCAGCCAAGGCCACCCGCAAGGCCAGCTTCTCCGCCACCAACCTGGACGCCACCAAGTCCCCTCTATCCGACTTCACAGCAGGCCAGGCCAACTTCTCCACCTCCAACCTGGACGGCACACAGGCCTTCTCTGCATCCGACCTCAACGCAGCCAAGGCCACCCGCAAGGCCAGCTTCTCCGCCACCAACCTGGACGCCACCAAGTCCCCTCTATCCGACTTCACAGCAGGCCAGGCCAACTTCTCCACCTCCAACCTGGACGGCACACAGGCCTTCTCTGCATCCGACCTCAACGCAGCCAAGGCCACCCGCAAGGCCAGCTTCTCCGCCACCAACCTGGACGCCACCAAGTCCCCTCTATCCGACTTCACAGCAGGCCAGGCCAACTTCTCCACCTCCAACCTGGACGGCACACAGGCCTTCTCTGCATCCGACCTCAACGCAGCCAAGGCCACCCGCAAGGCCAGCTTCTCCGCCACCAACCTGGACGCCACCAAGTCCCCTCTATCCGACTTCACAGCAGGCCAGGCCAACTTCTCCACCTCCAACCTGGACTCCAACCTAAACTGGACGTTTTGTGTACTGCGGATGAAGGGCTTGAAGATATCGAAGCCAGTTTCATTCTGGGCCTAAACACTGCCTACCCGTGGGGTTTAAATATGACAGTGAAAGGCTTCGGTTGTTTCAATGAAACAACTAATCCTTACGAACGACAAACCATTCCTTGGTTTTCCATGCGGTTCGCTAGAGTTGTTGCTAGACAAGCAAACAGCATTAGGACTAGGAAGAAGGGCAATACGATCTTGCGCAGCAGATCGGATGTCCAGGAAAAACTGGACGCAATCGTGGATATGAGTTACAATACGCAGAAAGTGTATGCGCAACTCCAATCTCTCAATAACAGTGAAATTAGACGTCTGTCTTCACTGGCTCTCGAAAGCAGCGATAATCTGAGTTTCAGATTATTCCAGCTTATATCCTCTTATGAATGCCACAGAACTGGCAAACTGAAAAGCGATAGAAAGGGTGCCACAAAAGCCTCTTACGTTGCATTTCAGCATGCGAACAGATTCAGCAACTGGCTGGACCCCGCTAAGCTCACTAAAGGACTTCCTCAGTCAGAGGCGGTACCACTACGGGAGCTACGGATCTTCAGCAAGGCAGAAGCCTCGCTAGGACTCGAATGCTTCAATTACAGCGGTTTTCTCAAAAAACTCACGATTGAAGAAATTGAGAAAATCTTTGGTAAGGGTTGCACATGCTCCTCAGCAGCGCAATTGTTACTAGTAAAGGGACACATTTGCACAGGAGAAACCTCCTGGCTGCCGGAGACTGCACAGAAACTGCTCAATAAGGGCGCCAAATTTAGGCCGCACCTTTCGGCAAGCAGGACTGAGGCTACGCACAGTGCGTGTAACTCACTGGTACACTGGACCCACTACCTAAAGAAAAACTTTAGGCTTCCTGACCAGGAAATAGCAACAGCCTATGACATAGCGATTGCAAGGCTAACGGAAAAGGAAGCAGCTTGTGATGCAAGATGCAATAAAGCCTACTGCGAACTGACTAAACAGAACGCGGAAAGCATAAGGTCTATCAAGCTACTGCAGAAGCAGTACGTGCTTGCTCCAGTTGACAAGGCAACAACCAATTTCGGCATTATATGCAAAATTGGTTATATTTCCACACTCTGCTCAGAAATGGGCGTGGAAATAACCCAAAACGGCGTAATGGTCACAGGAAATGGCACTTACAAGCCAACCAATGAAAGTTCGGATGAACTCATTGAGAGGCATAACCTACTCACCAAGTGCTACTTGGATGAAGAGGTGGTACCTGATTTGAGATCCATACCAATTCTATGGCATGGGCCCAAATTTCACAAAAACCCTCCTAAATCACGCTTCATTGCCGGAGCATCTAAAAGCTCCATGAAGCAAGTGAACGACCAGCTAACCAATATCCTTTCATGTGCAAAGCAGCACTGGAAGCGATATGCCCAGATGATCGGGCGACAAAGAGGCCTCAACCTGTATTGGAGTATCGCCAATAGCATGGAAGTATGCCAAATGCTTGACTCCATGGGCCAAAAACGTCTAGGTCCCATGAGTACTGCAGACTTCAGTACCCTTTTTACGGCACTGGAGCACAGTCTGATTAGGCAAAAATTGCACGAGATTTTCGACATCCTTGGGAGGAGGTTCAAATATGTCACCAGGGGAAGCAGATGCTATCTGCACAACTCTAATGACAAAGCCAGCCGCAGCCTGACTCTAACTCAGGTCAAAGCCTTGATCACCGACGTAACGGAGAATGCCTATGTCTCCTTCGCAGGGATCAACTTCAGGCAGACCAAAGGGATCGCAATGGGCTCAAGTTGCAGCCCAATTATCAGCGATCTGGTATTATCAAAGCTAGAATTCGACTATATGTCAAAACCAGCCAATGTGGCGACAGCAAAAAAGCTTAGCCACTGCAGGAGATATGTCGATGACATACTGGCTGCAGGTACTGATGTCCTAAGGCACTGCTATGCTGACATCTACCCAGCATCCCTCCCACTAGCCTTCGAGGACGAGGGCGACAAATGGGTTCACTTCCTTGATCTGGATATAGAGCAAGGTGGTACGCGCAGAAAGCTGTTCGACAAAAGACGGGGGTTCAAATTCAAAGTTTTGAACATGCCCTGGAAGGACAGCAACCAGCAGGCGAACACAGGGCTGAACGTCCTGTACGCTCAACTTCTACGAGCAGCCAGAGCCTGTAACCATTGGGACAACTTCAGCGAGGAGGTGACCCAACTGGTTAGCACAATCAAGGAGAGAGGATTCTTGAACTCAGAAATCAGGAAGACCTGCTCCAAGTTCACTAGGAACTTCCCACACGCCTTCCAGAACATGAAAGGCGGCAAAGTACGCAAGATCAAGGCACTGATTAGTGACCTAACAATGCACACAGCATTGGGCGATGACAATTCAGTTCGAATATGATCTCAGCAAAAAAGGGTGAACCACTGATGAGTCCTCACCCTGGAGGTCTGGAAAATAGGACGAAACCTCCAAAGTCCCCTGCATCACGCAGTCTCAGCGCTTGTCAGTCAGACTAGCGCGAAATTTCCTGGCTTGGTCCAGCGCAGTCTGCGCTAGTCCTTCAAAAAGTCTGCCCCTTCTAACTCCCGTCTGATGCGCTGCACCCTATGATTCTCTGCATCCGACCTCAATGCAGCCAAGGCCACCCGCAAGGCCAGCTTCTCCGCCACCAACCTGGACGCCACCAAGTCCCCTCTATCCGACTTCACAGCAGGCCAGGCCAACTTCTCCACCTCCAACCTGGACGGCACACAGGCCTTCTCTGCATCCGACCTCAACGCAGCCAAGGCCACCCGCAAGGCCAGCTTCTCCGCCACCAACCTGGACGCCACCAAGTCCCCTCTATCCGACTTCACAGCAGGCCAGGCCAACTTCTCCACCTCCAACCTGGACGGCACACAGGCCTTCTCTGCATCCGACCTCAACGCAGCCAAGGCCACCCGCAAGGCCAGCTTCTCCGCCACCAACCTGGACGCCACCAAGTCCCCTCTATCCGACTTCACAGCAGGCCAGGCCAACTTCTCCACCTCCAACCTGGACGGCACACAGGCCTTCTCTGCATCCGACCTCAACGCAGCCAAGGCCACCCGCAAGGCCAGCTTCTCCGCCACCAACCTGGACGCCACCAAGTCCCCTCTATCCGACTTCACAGCAGGCCAGGCCAACTTCTCCACCTCCAACCTGGACGGCACACAGGCCTTCTCTGCATCCGACCTCAACGCAGCCAAGGCCACCCGCAAGGCCAGCTTCTCCGCCACCAACCTGGATGCCACCAAGTCCCCTCTATCCGACTTCACAGCAGGCCAGGCCAACTTCTCCACCTCCAACCTGGACTCCAACCTAAACTGGACGTTTTGTGTACTGCGGATGAAGGGCTCGAAGATATCGAAGCCAGTTTCATTCTGGGCCTAAACACTGCCTACCCGTGGGGTTTAAATATGACAGTGAAAGGCTTCTGTTGTTTCAATGAAACAACTAATCCTTACGAACGACAAACCATTCCTTGGTTTTCCATGCGGTTCGCTAGAGTTGTTGCTAGACAAGCAAACAGCGTTAGGACTAGGAAGAAGGGCAATACGATCTTGTGCAGCAGATCGGACGTCCAGGAAAAACTGGACGCAATCGTGGATATGAGTTACGATACGCAGAAAGTGTATGCGCAACTCCAATCTCTCAATAACAGTGAAATTAGACGTCTGTCTTCACTGGCTCTCGAAAGCAGCGATAATCTGAGTTTCAGATTATTCCAGCTTAT
>JASANA010003728.1:0-21520 GCA_030248095.1 Ptycholaimellus sp. GST1_10
GAGGTGGGCACATAAATCAAAGCAAAGTCATAATAGGCCAGAAGTTTTTTGGAGAATATGAGACATTTTCTAGATTAAAATTTTACGGCAAATACGAAAGTGTTAGTTTTGAGGCTGGCCTAGTTAGTTACGCCACAGAAAATCAGCAATTTTGAAAAAAATGAAAATTTGAAATTTCTTGATTTTCATTTTGGATCAGATTTAGCATTTAAAAAGTTATGAAAAATCTGCAGTTAAAAGGTATCACTAACTACCTTAGTTCTATAAAGTTGCCATACAGTTGGAATTTACGGATTTCATTGAGTATTGAGCTTGCTAGTTCCATTTTTGTGTCGCGGGTCTGAAAATCACAAATTTCACCTACTGCGCTGACCTACCTTCAATCAATTAGCGATTGTGAGCCAACGGAGGCACTTTGAACGCTCCCATTCTAGAACATAGTACAAAATTAACCCCTTTTTAAGATCCAATCATAAAAATGGGGGGTCAAAAATTTTTGTGCCACCGATTCTCAAACCTATCAAAAAGGCTATCTTAAAAATTTTGAAGAATTTTTAAAAATATGTAAAGCAAACTATAAGATGTTTATTTGATTTTTGAACACACAAGTAATCGATAAATTATTGAACAGAAAGCGATTGCTTCCGATTTGCGTAACATGTCAACAGCTAGTGAAGCAGAAGAATGAGACTATCCAGCATCAGAAATTGAGAAGCATAGCTGCCAGAAAATGAGGATACCTGGAGCAGCCACCAGGAAGGGGAGACGGGGAAGTGGCCTTGCCAGAAGGAGGCGGCGAGGAGGTGGAAAACGTGGGCGGAGACCGCAAAGTCCAAGCAGAGCTTCGCCCGCCCCACCACGCCCCACAGCCCGCCGGCCATCAGCAGCGAGTTGAGCAGAAAAGCTGCTGCTATCCTGGCCCCCGCGGCGTCTTTGAAGTACACCGCCTTCAAATGGTTATCTTTTTTTTGGGCTTTTGGATCTCTGTGTTTCATTTGCCGGGTTGAGCTCAGGCTTGGAAACAGCATGATTTAGTAGTGAGGATAAATTTGAAACTTTTCAAGCATTTGAGAATAGGTTCTGATGTCTCAGACTATGGCTACGACTTGCGCTTGGAAGTTGAGAGCGAAATTACTGCTCTATTTTGCTCATTTAACTAGTGGAGATATGTTTTGTGGGCAGACTGAGGCTAAGTCTGGAACTTTGTTAGGCGAATGAAGGAAACCTGGCTTCGAAAGAGCTGATCCAGCGACCGATCCGCCCCCGACAAAGCGTCCAGCACTGCCAGCAAACTCGTCAAACCCGCGTAGAAGATCGCCTAAAGCCCGTTATTAGCAAAAATTTGTCAAAATTCTTTATGGTTCAATTCCTTTGAACGCATTGAAAAGTGTTCCAATCAATGTTTTCGAACATTTGTTTTAAAAACCCATCTTATAAGCTTATCAAGATTAAAAAAGATCATTCTGTGGACCAACTATCATGAAACATCTAAGCTCCAACAAAGGGCCTTCGTCAAATAAGAAAGCCAACCTGCATGGCAAAATTTTGTCAGCATGCCAAAATTTTGTCAAAATTCTTTATTGTTCAATTTCTTTGAACGCATTGAAACGTGTTCGAATCAATGTTTTCGAACAGTTGTTTTTAGACGTCCCTTTGAATAGCTTATCGAGATTAACAAAGATCATTTTGTGCTGTTCGACTATCATGAAACATCTAAGCTCGAAATAAGGGCCTTCGTCAAATAATGAAGCCAACCTGCATAGCGGCAAGCTGAGACAGGATGAGCAACGGATCCCAGCCCTGAGCCCCGCGGAAGCCGCCGCCGTTGCCTGCCATGGCGATCCAAATCCAGCCACCCAGAGCAATCCTATTCCGGCCACATGCTGCTGCTGCGTAGCAGGCTAGAGTCGGTCATCCTCTGACGCTTGCACTGCTGGCATTTCCTTGCTGGCGACGACTGAAATGGCGCAGTTTCTGCGCTTGCTTGCATGCTAGAGATCTGGGGACGTGTCCAGATGACGCTTGGCTGTCTGAGGTCGTTGAGTTCAATTCGTCAGAATTTGTCACAATTCTATTTCTGGAAGCAGATTTTTAAGGATCCAGTAATTAAAAAAAACTGAACTAATTTACTGCAGTGTGAACAAAAACGCTAGTGGAAAGTACAAAACGCTATTGTAAAATCTGTAAAAACAATTCGTTAAAACTTTGTTCCAATTCAATTTTTAGAGGGGGATTTAAAGATTTTTCAAGATTTAAAAAATGAACAAATTTACAAAAGAATATAAAAACAAGGCTAGTGTAAATTACAAAACGCTAGTGTAAGATTTCCGAAAATAATTTGTCAGAATTTGTTACAACGTTGCAAAAGATATTTGCAATTTGTTACAACGTCATAGGATCTTCAGAGATTTTTGCAAAAGTATTTCTATTGGGGACTGATTGTGATAAAGAATCAGCACGAATAAAAAATGGAGTGAATCACAGCTATCATCAAGAAAAGAATGCCATTGGCAGTTGAAGATGCAGCCGAGTTGCAAGGGCAGTCTGGATACTGACAGAAAGTGCCTGCAAGATGCACTAGTGCTGATTAAAATAGAAAGTAAAAAATAAAATTAAAAAATATTCTGATTTAGTTTAAAATCGACAACCTTGGCAGGGTGGCGGATGAGGGCACTGGCAATTGGAGCAATCGTGACAGCAGGGTTGAGCCAAGACATTGAAGCAAAATAGCAGCAGGAGGAAAAGCAGCAGCGAGATATTCATGTCAAACACAGGGCGCAAAAGGATCGTACGGGTGAAGGGATGCAGACAGACAAAACATTTGTAGCGTTGGGGTTACGAGATCAGAATTCCATATTGGGATATTACAGGCCAATACCACAAAGTATCTTTTATTTGCAACAATCATATTTGTTTAGGAAATTTTCAGATACAGACTGCTCAGATTTGTAAGAATTGGACAATTACGGCAAAATAAAAAATAGTTTATTGATATAGGTGCTTTCATTGATATAGGTGCTTCATTTGCATTCTGCAAAGCCTATTTCCGTGAACCTGACTTGGTTACCTTCTATGGAGCATTTCAATCGAGTGACTTATTTTTTGGTCAAACTTACAACCTTTTGTTCTGATTTATCTGATTTCTCTACTCGAGTAGCCATTGAGCTCGAATTAGGCCTCCATTTGCGCAGATTTGCTGTGCAGCGTTGAGCAGTGCCGGGCGACAAAGGCTGATGTTTCACAGCTGTCCACAGTCAACAAATACAAGCTCCAGCTGTCTTTGAGTGGGGGCGATCTCTAGAGCCAGGCCCTGTGCCCCTCAATGTGGTGATGGTGCCCTGCTGCAGACCATAGGCACGAGGCCATGGCGCGGCAGGTGGCCATGAACTGCGGGCCAGAAGGCGCGGTTCATTGGAAGTGCCGCCCAGCAAAGCTCACTGACCTGGCCTGGCCCTAACTGACGCTGACGAGCGTTGATCGCCCCCTTTTTTGCTCTGGGCGATTGCTTCTGGCACCTAGGAATTGTCTTCTCCTAGGAAGGAATTGCCGACAAGACAATAAAAGCATCTCGCAAAAAGCGAGGCAGAACCCTGGCCAGTGTGATGTATCGGGCGAACCGATGCTTGAGCTAACCGGTGCTTTTTGGCGGAGGTCACTTGGAGTCGTGGGGTTTGAAGTAATTTGACATAGTTCCGAGTAGAGTTTGACATTGACAGAATAGATTGGATAGAAATAAATGAAACGAGGCTTTACGGTGCATGCGAATGGTGGGGATGAAGGAGAGGAGGCGGTTGAGCGCATCGCCGAGCCCTACTCCTGGTTGGCATCCGCCCCACTAAACAGAATGATTCAAAAAGGATATTTTTGTAAAAGTATGGGAACGTTCTTGACGCCCTCCTCCTCCTCATCCAACCCCCAAATTAGGCCCCAACTTAGCAATTAGATGCTTCATGGCCGCTAGCTTCAGCTCCCCATCCGGGGAGCCAAGTAGAGATGGAAGTGAGGGCGAAGGGTGGCCGGAAAGACTCCCAGCAGAGCCATACAGGCCTCCTCCAACTCCCAGCGCTCTGACCAGCCTGTATTCAGCCCTACCCGCCTTGGTGCTGTTTCAAGAATATACTAGGCTTCGATTTGCATCATTTGCTGCAATGTACTTGTGTATCTACCCGATAATTGATAGGATGCAGAAGATTATCCACAGTCATTCTGTGGGTTCTAAATGCATCGTTGTTCAATTTTGCCCGCAAGCTGGAAGCAATACTGCCCAATGTTTCAAGCATTATATAAATTATGATCTATAGATTCCCCTCCAGTACATTGCCGGACTATTCCTAAAATTTGTCACATTGCCGGACATATGGGTTGCCAACGTGGACTTTGCCGGAGGTAAAGTGTAGTGTCCGGCAAAGTCCAGGGTCAATATTGGCTTGCCCACCTTGGACTTTGCCGGACATGGCTCCTAAGCAACTATGGGTGGTACTGCCACAGTATGGACCATGGCTCCTAAGCAACTATGGGTGGTACTGCCACAGTATGGATCATGGCTCCTAAGCAACTATGGGTGGTACTGCCACAGTATGGACCATGGCTCCTAAGCAACTATGGGTGGTACTGCCACAGTATGGATCATGGCTCCTAAGCAACTATGGGTGGTACTGCCACAGTATGGACCATGGCTCCTAAGCAACTATGGGTGGTACTGCCACAGTATGGATCATGGCTCCTAAGCAACTATGGGTGGTATTGCCACAGTATGGACCATGGCTCCTAAGCAACTATGGGTGGTACTGCCACAGTATGGATCATGGCTCCTAAGCAACTATGGGTGGTACTGCCACAGTATGGATCATGGCTCCTAAGCAACTATGGGTGATACTGCCACAGTATACACGCATTTTGACTAAGCCTAAGGGGTTGCCGAAAACAGTATCCTAGTACTACTCCTGGCAGTAGGCAGACTAACTAGTAGCATGACGAACTCGGTATAGACTAACTATACTCCATCATATTTGTACTGATGTATTTAGAAATTTTTAGAATTGAGAATTATGTATTGAGAATTTAGAATTAAATTGAGAATTTTTAGAAATGTCCGGCAAAGTCCAGGGTCATTATTGGGTTACCCACCTTGGACTTTGCCGGAGAAAAAAATCGCACACTCTCCGGCAAAGTCCTGGGGCATTTTCTCCGGCAAAGTCCAAGATTGACAACCAGCCTAACCGGTGACAATAAACTGTCTGGCAAAGTATTGACACCATAGATTCTGATACGAATGACCAGTGTGAAAGCGTAGGAATTGGAAAAGCATAGCATACCTGTCGCAGCCAGCTGAGCAACGAACTGGCGGATAGTGTCCGAGTTCTAAAGGAGGTGTACAGGGGACGTGAGCAAGTTGCAGCCTTTTCCCCAACTATCAGCCTCGCAACCTCCATTACCTGAGCAAGAAGGCAAATGATGTAATAATTGATCGTGAAATTTATTTTGCTGCGCTGTTTATGAGGCTTTGCGGTCACTGATGAGCTGAATGAACTGGCATGATTGAGCCCATGAGCTCAACGTAGTGGAGCATTGAAATTCTAAATTCCATAGCCACTGCAGAAGTTGCTCAACCTTACCTTTGCTGGACTATCAATCCATATTTAAAACCGGACATGGTGATCATGTTGAACATAGAGTAATCAGCTCTCCCTTATGATTGCTTGACTCCTGTTGCCTTCGAAACATCCCAGTGCTTAGTGACAGCTCAATCTGTCCTAATTGCCCTGGCTGCCGTCAAACAAGCCAGAAGAACCTTGCAGACTGCAGCCAGGAATGGGCCAGCAAGGTTAGGATCGGGCTTTTACTGGAGAAGACGGGCAATGAGGAGGTCCAGGGGGCAGAACACCCAGCTTTGCACTCACGACTCCGGAGGCCTGCACTGCCAGCCTTCGCAGCAGCGCCGCACGAGAGTCCAGCTCCAGCACCCGACCACCGCCCTCCTAATTTGGCGTAAATTTATGGCAGTGGAAAATAATTGGGAGGTTAGACTCTACTGCTTATTGAGCAGCCAGAGAGCGGCCCTAACTTACAAAAAGGCTGAAACATCAGTGTGCGAAGTATGCTGAAAGGGCTTGATTGCTGCAGTTGAGGAGGGCGGTGAATACGGTGGGGTAGACGGCGGTGAGGATCTCCGTGACCTCGTCCAAGGTAGAGTCTGCCAAGGCCACAGCCTCTGCGCTCCGCCGTAGCAGCTGAATGAGCTTTAGGTACTTCAACTGGAATATTTTTCAATGGCAAAAAAATCATTTATTTTCTGTCTTTAGTGTGGGTCTATCATTTATACATAAAAGTAACCAGATCATTTCATCTGATGAAACAAAACACACCGGAGCAGTAACACATGTTTGGAAAGTTGCCTGTTTGCAATTCGCCTTACTTTTCGTTTTTTCAGCATTGCATGTAAAATATCTAAAATTAACCGCAAATAAAAGTTGGTCTGAACCAAATTGGAAGTGTTTTTGCCCTGCGTCCCTGTGATTGGCCTCCAATTCGTGCAGCTTCTAGCCAGCCGCTGGGTACCAGTGCTGGAGTAATTGACTCTCTGATCCTTTGCAAGGTCCAGCAGGAGAGCTTCTACACTGCACCTTCGCTTTCGCCGCCTGCTGAAGGACTGGCCTGCCCTCCTGTCAACCATTTGCACTTGTTCCCCTTCGCGAATTATTCTATGCAAGCATGTGATGTGTTTAGTAACTAACTGAAACATCAGATCTTTGGCACCGTACTTTGCTTCAGGATAGTGGGAGACCAGCGCAGTGGCAAGCCGTTAATCAATCAAATCAAATTCATCCATCAAAATTAAACGATCAAATTGTTTTGCTCGCTCGCTCATCTTGCTCACAATGCTCCTCACAATATTGATATCATTAACATTGCTCGCTATCATTTTATTTAGGGACTAGCTGAAACATCAGACCTTCAGACGCCTGCTTGAGACGAGGCTCACAAAGAAACCTTGCCAATGACAAGTCGGTGTGAGATGACAGAAGCGAGTAGGCAAACAACGATAGGTAGTCGAAGACTAGCACTGGGTGCCAGAAGGAGCAGAGGTAGGAGTCTGGCCTCCTGCAGTGGCTCTGATTTGGCCCCTTCCAGGGAGCCCATGAGAGCACCAACTTTGCTCACCTCAATCATGGCTGGCATTGGTCAAGACACTCACCGACTGAGCCTTAGGCAGCAGCCTGCAAGAAGTCCCGATGGGCTGGCGCCAATCTTTGCTGTGGGAGTTGTGCCAGGCATGCCTGAAAGAAGATTTCGTTTCTTTTTGAGGGCGTACTGAGAGTAGATTTAATTTTTGAAAAATAGTTCAAAATTGAAATAAATTGAAATAAGAGATTATAATTGAAGGACACAACTGGCTTATTGAGACCGCATCAAGCAGTGCAACATATAAAGTTCCAGCAAAAAGAGGGTCCAATCAATATAAGCTAAACCGCAGCAAAGCGTGGTCATTGCTGCAATCTGCAGCAATTAATATGGGCTCGATGAAGTGATTGAGCACGCTTCTGGCAAATTCCGCCTGGTTTCCGTTCACTGCAGCACTCAGGTACCTTCTGTGCACATCTACAATGCTAACAACAGTAGAAGCAAATGCGTTAGCACAAAAGAATTGGGCTGACGCGAGCTAAGTGTTAGCTGGCTGGCGCGAGCCAGCCCCTCTTTTCGACCTATTTGTACGTTTTGAGGGTTGTTGCTAGATCTTAGTTTTGATGAGGCTTTTGTGCTTTACGGAAACGTCCATTCTGATTTTTTTGCATTTATTTTACTTTGTCTCCTGGCTGGTCTTGAAAAGCTGGTCCACAAACGCTCCAGATGGTGTGGCACTTTTTGTAAGAGTTCCAGGCAGCGACCCATTGCCCTCTCTACTGGGCCATTTTGTATCTGCGCCAGGTGAAACATCAAGAGACTCCACTCGCAGAGCTGTCTGATATGAGCTGCTGGCTTGACCGTTCGAAAGCTCTTGGAGGAGGCGGAGGATGAAGGCTAGGAGGAAGCGGGGCCAGCGGCGGGCCTTCGGGTAGGTGGAATTCGGCCGGGGCAGATTGTCTTTGAGACTGGTCATAGAGGGCTGGGACAGAAGAGACAGGACTGCGTCCTCTGGGCGGTAAAGCAGTAGAGCCCAGAGGCAAACAGCTCAGGCTCCTGCCCACCACTCCAACTGCCCTGCCTGGAGAATAGGAGAGAGATTGCAGCTATTATTGAGGAAGTGGTCTTTGCAGGCGTCCCATTGGATTGGATGCAATATCTATCTGCCGACTTCATAAAGATTGTGAAATTTTAGAAATACTGCTCCCAATGAGTTGCAGAAATGTGCTCAAATTTTGCCCGATTGAGAAAGCTTCAAAACAGTTGGCTCCATTACATGACCTGTAAAAGGGCCGAAGCGAACAGAAAAGCAGGCAGACGTCGCTCAGGAGGCTGGGGCGAGGGGACGAAAATTGAGGACAGCAGCTCATCGACGGTTCGGAAGGCGCAGTTCGGCTAGCCCCAATTCTGCGCTCACTCAGGCCCGTATCCCCGACCCAGTTCAGGCTGGCTGGCGGCCAATAGTGGGAGCAGCCTGTCAATCTTTAGCAGTGCTGCTACCTCCTTCACTGATGTTTCGCCTGGGCTACCTACCAGTATTGGCAATCCAATTACACAATGGGTCGAGCCTCGAAGGTTTGCATTGTGTTGTATAAGTAGTCACCTTTCGAATGCGTCACGAAATGGAATTCAGTTGAGTCATGGCCGTCAAAAGTAAAAAAATAGGGTTTTACACTAAGCGCAACACAAGCCAGCAAAACTTATTTTTCGGTAGGATTTCTTTAAAACCTCGCTTCAAGTGCTAGGTTATTATATTCTACTGTAAAAGTCTAGTGAATTCAAAGCTGCTGACCAGGAACAAGATGTTGTTGTATGAGTAGTCAGATTCCAACATCGTTATGAAATGGAGTTCAGTTGATTCATGGCAGTCAAAGGTAAAAACTAGGGTTCAAATTGCAATCACTTCATGCGCCTCTAGAATATATCTTCATCGCTACCTGCTTCACTGAGGTTTCGCCTGGACTACCTAGGCGTATTGGCAATCCGATTACATAATGGATGAAAGCTTGCACAGTGTTGTATTTGTAATCAGCTTTCAATTGCGTTATGAAATGGAATTCAGTTGAGTCATGGCCGTTGAAAGTAAAAACTTGGGTTCAAACTGCCACGAATTTATTCGCCTGCCTCTAGAAAAGATTGGGGATCTCGGTTCGCTGCTGTGGCCTGATGGCGAACAGTTTGCAAACTAGGCCGTGGAAAACAGGGCGGACTGAAACTTATCAAAGGTGAAAGAAGGAGGATGAAAGGATGAAGGTCACCGATTTCAGTGGCCAAACTGGCCAGCTCTTCGGCAAAGGCGTAGATCTTAGCCACTTCCAAGATGCCCCCCTCGCCCTTCTTCTCATAGCTGAACAGGACCAGGAAGGACCACAATGTCGGTACCAGCTCTCCTGCTGCTCAGAGAATGATAAAGGGGTGTTGAGGTGGAGGGAGTGACGGAGGAGGTAAAGGAGAAGGAGGGAAAAAGGGGGGGGGGATCAAAAGTTGTCCTGGGTGACGGCGTCCAGCTGTTGGTGGAGGAAGGTAGAGGAACTTGAAGTCGGTGTCGAGGATGCAGTAGTTGAAGCGGATGAGGCCACCCATCAGGTCCACCTGCCTACCCATGCTGCTTTTGTACAACTTTTGACTCTGCAACTGAGCTGAAATTTTGGAGGCCTGGGAACTGGTTTACTTGAACGAAAAAGTTCTGTATTAGTTTTTTTGCTTTAGTTTCTTTTGGATAACAACCGATGAAGAACTTATGCTCATAAGATGCAGATCTGTGTCGTTCTCTCAATCGCTCAAAGCATCGAGAAAGATACGTATTAATAAAACTTTGTTAAGGAACCTGGGTCTTCTTACATGCTCAAAGTTGGCTGCTGTTCGACCTAGAACCTATGTTTAGTTTTAGTTTTCCGGCTAAGTTTTTACTGGTCTACTCTCCTTGCAAGCAAACCAAAGCAAAACCAACTAATCCAGAGAAAAATAATGATTTGTAGTCGCAAAAAACTGATGGACCTGGACAGGCTTGAGGACATTAGGTGACAGGCTCGAGGAAGCGGATGAAGATGGAGAGGGCGGCCTTGCTCTGGGCATCCTTCAGTAGGATATGTCGATGACATTTCGATTCCCTCCAGAACTTTCCAGGACTTTTCCAAAATTAGCACTTTTATATGGCTGGTTTTTTTGAATTCTGCCACAGTTTGATGAGACTGAGACATTGGAAACTTGCGCCTACTTGAGACTCCTGGTAGGGAACAAGCCCCTACTCCTTGTAGGCATGTGCCAAACTAACTTGATTCAAAAAGGACTATTTTTGGAAAAATCCGGGAATATTCTGACCCCTGTCGATTGCCGCGCGATGCTTGCCAGCCCAGTTGTCGGCTCAGCCTTCCAAAACGCTTCTCCGTCCTCAGCGAACAGCCGATCCGAGAACACCTCATTCTGTAATTACTATTGCCAAATGAACAAGAATTAAAATTCCTTGTTCATTGAACGTTTTACATATTTTCTGTAACATTAACTGGGTAAGTAGCAAGCATGAGTAAAATGTAACCATAGAGGCCAGAATTATCGCTGAATTACAACTCAATTGGGCTGGCGCGAGGGAGCGTAGCGACCGTCAGCGCCCAGCCCCTCTTTTCGACCCAGGTGTACGTTTTCGGGATTATTGCTAGATCTTAATTGTGATAAGGCTCTAGCTCATCACAGGAAGCTCCAATCGTTCTAATTCTAATTTTTTTCTAATTGTCAATGCAACTGTCCAAGCAGATTCCACTATTAGAAATTGTATTTCCTTCACTTTTTACTCGAGGATTTTCCACATTTTGGAGAAAAGAGACCCAGAGTGGCCTGCCGATGGTACCAGATATAACATCTATAGTGCACACCGATGTAAAATCTTGGTTACACATGCCCATTTTCGATATGTCAAAGTGCTTCAACAGTCAGTTAAAATAAAAAATATTCATCATGAAGTGTCCCACCTGTTACATTGACGTAGCTGCAGCTTCAATGCCAATTCATCTGAGCCGAATTCATCTGGGCCGTTTTGCCAGCCAGCCCCAGTGGATCTGCATTGACTGCAATTTCAGCACCTGTTTTGCTTCGGAGGCTGCTCTGCATCCTTTCCTCCTTCAACATCAACCACCAAGGCTTCACCTACCGTCAGAAATCTTGACTCAGAGTCTTAGAGAACTGGAAACCGCCAATTCGAAAATGCAAACGTATACTTCCAACGAAACATTGGAAACAGGTTCAGACAGTATCGTTTCTGCGAGCACCAATCAGATGGAAGAAAAGCCATCAAAGAAAATCGACACGAACCGGAATTCCTGCATCATTCCGGATGAACCAGCCTGTTTACGTTGCTCGAAGCAGCTACATTTGGCCAATAGAAATAGGTTAAGTGGCCTTTTTCTAAATTCAAGCAATATTTTTCTATTTAGCAGGTTCCACAGAGTTGAACAAATGTGCAAGCACATCTTAGCCTGCTATCAAGTGCAGCCATTTCAGTGCAGAGCTTGTAGCTATCGATCGTCAAACAAAAGTAATGTCCGGGACCACCAGAAAAGAATCGTAGAATGCAGGTTTTTTTCCAAATTTTACCCAATGAATGCAGCGCAATATGTTTTGTTTAGGGATGCAGGTTTTCGCGTCTTGGAAAAGGATTGAAATGAAGCGATTGTTCGCAAAGGACTAGTAGAATGCTTCGACATGCCTTTCATAAACTGGAATGGGTTATAAAGCATTAACCTGCTTATTTAAGTTCAGTTTATTAAAATATCTGGTACCATCAGCAAGCCGAAAGTAAAGCTCTTTTCTCCCAAAAATCGACTACCCCGAGTATAAAGCCAAAGAAATATTCCTACTACTAATGCAATCTGCTTGTGGGGCATTTGCATTTTGTTTTCGCGCGCAGTTCAAGGACTCTTTTCATGCGCGCTCAAACAAAATACAGATGACACAGCAGATTCCATTAGTAGTAGGAATATTTCTTTGGCTTTATACTCGGGGTAGTCGATTTTTGGGAGAAAAGAGCTTTACTTTCGGCTTGCTGATGGTATCAGATATTTCCTCAACTTTAAACATATGAAAATTAAAGAATGTTAATTTAGGTCCTTTATTTTTTGTTCTGATTTATATTTTAGGTTTTAATTTATTAGATAAATAAATAAAAGAAAATAATAAATTTATTAGTGAAAAAAATTAAAATAATGAACGTTTGAAAAAAAAATAAGTGCAAAATTTTTGGCAAATTTCTTGGCTAATGAATATATTAGTGGAAAATATTATTGGCCTTACACTCGGGCAATCGATTCTTGGGAGAAAAGAGCTTTACTTCTCCTCAACTTTAAATATACAAAAATTAAAATAAACGCTTGAGAAGGATTCGAACCTGCTAGTTTCGGCTCACAGTCCAATCGCTTACACCACTAGACCACTGATGCATATGACTCTGCGTAGTTTAACTGAAGTATTATCATCAAGTAAAGGGTTGGGGTGGTGGGAGGTCGAATGAATCGAATGAATACCTACTCTCGTTCATTAGCAGATGCGAAGCAGCAGCAGCAGCAGCAGGGCAGCAGCAGCAGCAGCAGGGAAGGAGTTCGGACGGCACTTTGGTTTGCATTTTTCTATACCAAATTGTGAACTTTTTGGCAGTTTCTCGCGAGTGCAGACTAATTCGAGGATGCTCTTTCCAATGCAAAAAGAATCAAAGCGATTGGATTTTTCTGTGAGGAGCAGGAGCCTTATCAATTACAAGATCTAGCATTAACCCTCAAAACATACACCTGGGTCGAAAAGAGGGGCTGGGCGCTGACACTTCGCTAAAGCTCCGTTCGCGCCAGCCCAATAACATGAACCCTGCTTCAATGAAAAAAGATCATGTAGAAATCAAGCGTTGATTGGGCTAACAACAACTAAACATTTCAAGCTGACTGGCCAAGCAATTTTGCAAAAAATACAAAACCTGAGCCAAAATGTGGATTTTGAGCACAATGTATACCCTAATTGGCCGTTAATGTGCTTCTCTTCTTTAAGCAATTTTAAAAATTTTTATTAAAATTCCCTGGAAGTTTAGAAATAAGCAGTTCCACAGCACGTTTTAATTGTCATACATTTTCTGATCCTCAAAACGGCTGTGTACGGTGAAAGCAATCCATTCTGTTTCGTCTGTTCTTTTTCACCAAAGGAAATCTGAGCGAATTGTGCACACAACTTTAGTGAAGCCAGTCGCTAAGAGCACGCTTGGCTCACTCCAACTATCCCCCCCTCATGAGGTGCCTGTCCCCCTCAAGTTTTTACCCCCCCCCTCAAGGTTTTTACCCCCCCCCCCCCGCAATGGGTTTTACCCCCCCCCCCCCCTCATGGATCGTCAGCTTAGGATTAGCCTTGGACTTGGGCTTAGACTTGGGAATCGTAATCGTGAGGCCTTAGGGTGGATATTTGGAGTCGAACAGCATGAGGGGTGGATAATTGGAGTTATGAGGGGGGATACTTGGAGTCGAGTTCCCGGAGGGGGGGAGAGTTGGAGTCATGAGGGGGGGATAGTTGGAGTCGATTTTCATGAGGGGTGGATAATTGGAGTCATGAGGGGGGGATAGTTGGAGTCGATTTCCATGAGGGGGGGATAATTGGAGTCGTAGTTGTAGCGATTACAACGATTCCTTACTCAACACAGATGTGAACGCATCCATGAAGGGAGGGTAAAAACTTGAGGGGAGGGTTGAAACTTGAGGGGGGGGGGGGGTAGAAACCTTGAGGGGGGGGGGTAAAACCCATGAGGGGGGGTAAAAACCTTGAGGGGGGGATAGTTGGAGTGAGCCGCACGCTTGCTTGCTGCTTGCTACCTTTTTTTGAAGGGGTCAGCTTTTATGCTGTGTAAATAGGCCGCCCTTAACAGGGCCAGCCCAACAGTGAAAAATGAGTTGCGGCAGATCACGTCAGGCAGATCATGTCAAGCTGCAGTGCAATTAATTGAATCAGCAGTTTGATGAATCGCTCAAAGGTTGCCTCCCAGCAGCCGCCGGACTCCAGCCTTAAATGCTTCTTCACTGCCTAGGACCAGCTTTTCGGGGAGTTTATTCCGAAGCACGCGGGAGCGGTGGGGCCACGTGGATGCAAGCAGGGGACTGTTTGGGGAAGGGGGGTCGAGGAGGTGGAATGTGGCTTTGGAGAAGTAGACTGGGCAGCTGTGAAGGTATATCTGGCTAAGGGCTTGGGGCTTTTTGGAGAGGGGTGGGTGGAAGGGGAGAGGTATGAAACAGGGTTGTTGTTTACCCTTTTGGAAGATTAGGATTGCTTTTATATATCCGCAGAAGCTCCATTTCAGTCTGGTTTTGATATTTATGGATAACAAGCATTAATAATTTCAGTAAGAAAGATACAGATATATGTCGTTCTCTCAAATACACAAGGTGGGGTGCTGTAGTTCGACCTTGAGTCTACGTTTAATGTTAGTTTTCAGGCTAGGTTTTTACAGGTCTACTCTCTTAGAGGACCAAGGCTACGCAAGCACTGCTTATTCCAGAGTAAAGAAAATTCGTATTTGCAAAAACTTGGTGCACCTAAACTACTAAGGGACTGAAGAAGCGGATGAAGGTGGAGAGGGCGCTCTTGCGCATTTTTCGGCAGGCCAATGACATGTCAATCGCAGAGCGACGCTTGCTAGCCCAGGTGTCAGCTTAGACTTCCAAACCTTGTCTCTGTCCTCCGCGCAATCACCCACAGGCGATCCGAGACCACATCAGGCTCTGTAGCTATCATCTTTTCCAAAGCAAGCTACAACAGTTTATAACAGAGTCAAGCGTGCAACCATTAATTTATCTCAGTCATAGAAATATTTACATCTTTTCTGAAACATCAACTGGGCGAGTAGAAAGCGTGAATATTGCTGGAAGGCTTGGAGGGCGGCTTGAAGGTGGCAGAGGAGCCAAAGATGGCACTGGAGGCGGTGAAGCAGAGGTTGATGCCAAAAAGGGCCCGGAGGAGGGCGGACTCCACCACCAGGATGCTCATTGTACTCTTCAGGTAGCTCATTGTCTCCTCCACCAGCACGGTCACTTCGCCCAGTAATGCTACTTCCAGCACCTGATGATGACTCCTGCTTGTCTGTAAGGCAAATTGTGTTAATGATCAAGGGGATCAAAAAATTGTTTTAAGTTTGTCAAGAATTGAATTTCAAGTTTTGCACGCTCAGAGGCCACTAAATGTCTTAGAATTATCTATTTTCGAAAAAATAAATAATATAAAATAATGTTCAAAAACCAAACTAAAATAAAATTGACAACGGGCGTTAAGGGGACACTTTTTGTCACCTGAAAAGATCGCAAACCATCGCAAGTCTCGAGTCGCGTCAAACGTAAATAGCCTACACAAGCTTCATTTAATTCCCCCCCCCATCACTGTGGCCACCTTAACTTCAGCCTTTCTCCGCCAATTAACCTTGGCCATCGCCACAACTTGGCTTGATGGGCAATGGGCGTCTGCTAATGGGCGCCGTCTTATTGACAAAGGTTTCAGTAGAGTTTGAGGAGGCGGGGGGGGGGGCAGTGGAGCAGCAGTTGGCTGGCCCAACTCAAACTGGCAGCGTGTAGCAAGAGTGGCTAGCCTCCCTTCCGTTTCCCAGCCTAGGCTTTGCCAGCCTCTCGTGGCTGACCTGCAGAGCGTTCTGGATGCTAATTTGCTGGGCAGCCAACACGCCAAGGTTAAACATTCCTAAAGAAGTCTGCAATTTTCGTAGCTTAGTCTGAGATGAGCCAAAGCGTACGAGGATTGAGAGCATGCAGTAATGTTGCTAGTTTGTTGTAGAACAGCGACACCTCAACTCCACGTGGATGACAAAGAGGAATGTCCTCTCGGTCTTTCATCCGCTGCACTTCCTCCACTGCTTCTGCCAGCCGTGCCTCCAGGTCTGACTAGATCTGTGAGATACATGGCACTAAGCTAAGGCATTTTTTAATTTTAGGACAGAAAATCATTGCTGCTCACGAAATAAATGCTCTGGTTTTTGTTTGCTAGTGAGTCTGGTGAATTGTAAAATCGCAAACGCTTAAGATTGCTTGAATGAAGCGCTAAAAAATGAAATGTTGAAAGATCAAATGCTTGAGTAGCCGCAGTCTCTCCCACTTCTTTCCCTACAGCAGTCACGTCAGCCCTAAACCTGTCGTCTTCGGGCAGCACAGGCGCACTGCTTGCAGTCCTCCTCGCTCCCCAGCCGCCTGCTTTGCATTGGAGGAGTCTGAGGCCGTTCAAAGTGTGGATGGAGTGTTTGTGGAAAATTAGCCCGCGGAGGAGCCCATCAGGACCACTGGTCATCTTCGGAATCTTCTGCATTTGCGGATATCTAAATAGTTTGCCCAGTAGTGCCAGCTAAGGCTCACATTTTCAAAGTTAACTATGCGATTGTAAAGGAATTATTGCTGAGAAACTCACAAAAGAAATATGTGGCCGCTGAAACATGGGATGACTGGGTAGAGTTGAAGGGCCAAGGAGGCCTGGTAAGAGGAGAGGTCGTAAGCCAGTGAGGCAGTCCCCGCAGTGCTCCACGCCCAGGGTCACGTCCGCGTTACTCCCGTTCACTTTCTCCTCCCACACTCCCGCGTCCGTCATCGATGCCTCCTTTATGCCGTACGCAAAGGTCCCTTCACAATCACACCCCGCCCTATCCTTCTTCAAATCCAGAATGGAGCGAATGTAGATGGCCTCCACGCTTTGGAGGGCAACCATGAGCTGCCTTTGGTTGGCCGGGATCTCGGGCGTAGAGCGGGAGCATTGTAGAATTGTGGAGGTTGAATGGCAGTGCAAGAGGGGAAAAATAGAGATATTTTTGTTGCAAAACTGAATTTGTAAAAAAAATTATTTTACTACCCATTTAGATTTAGAAAAATTTCAATTTTTTTGATTTCGCAAATCAATCAAATAAAATTTCTCTTCTCAAATGATAAGCTCCTGAAAACGAGCATTGATTGCCTTTAAAGAACTCAATTTTTAAATGCTTTAAAGCTTTTCAGAAATGAACGAGAATGCCTCTCGAATCGAAACGGATTTTGTAGCGGTGGCTCTCAGGGGGGCGGTCCTTGGGGAAGTGCTGAAGAACAATGCGATGATTATTGCCCATCAGCACCGCCAGCGGCTGGTTGAAGTTGTGGTTGCCGTCTGGTCGAACCACGCCGCCAAGGTAGTTCCCGCCCTGGTCGCTCACCCTTCAAACATTTTTCTTTCTTCAATTCTTCTCCCAGAACTAATCCATTCCAGGCCAGCTCCCTCCAAGACAGTGCCTTCACTCCAAGTAGAAGCCATCTAGAGTAAGCGTAAGCATAAACCGGAAGCGGAGGAATGTGTGAGAACTGTGAAGCTGTGGGAACACTCCCAGACCACGGATCTCCTCGTAGTAGCTCCATGGATTCATGAACAGCGCCAGTTGATCGTCCGCGTACATCTGGCAGTTTGATGTTTCATTAGTTTTATTAGTAAAGGTAACTGTAGCTGCTTAATAATAGCACGAGTTCACCCAGCACCATCAAACATTGTTCAACTGGCACTACATTTTCTATTCACCTCGCTCTAATTTATCAAACTTTCTATGAAAATGCAGTAAAATTGTCAAGTGCATATCAGCTCTTTTAGCCATTGACCAAAATATATCGATATCCTCAATTAGTAAATGAACAATCCTAAGACTGTTGGCCGAATTCCGATGCCTCCTAATCAACTGACCTTGCAGTGACACTGTCCGCTCTCCTGGCAGGCGCAGAGGCCCTTGTACGGCAGGTGGGGCAGGGGACGACAGGTGGGGAACTCGTGGTGTACCGGCTGCACTCTCGCCCCTCATAGCCTGCCAACTTCCACACTTCCCCCCAAAGATGCCTAAAGGAATCATCAACTACACTTTGGGGCCATCAAACTGTTGAAATGAAGCGAAAATGAGGACGCCTAGCTGACTGCCAGGCGCCGGGCACTCTGGAGCAATTTCAGACTTTTTTGGTTGTCGGCAGAAATTGCATATAATATAAGGCGACCAATGTCTGTCCTTGAATATAATCACGGCCGAAACTTGAAAAAGAACTGGCTGAAACACAACTCTGGATTACCCGAAAGTCCCACTTTGGTGCGTTTGAAACCTCAAAGGCCTTGCTAGATGACCCGAGGCCTAAGTTGGCTCTAATTAGCCAGATTCAATCAGAGGCAAAGAAAAGAAACCCAGGCATCCATCAGCAGAATGTCCAAAGTGATTAGGCGCGCACTGGTTGCACTTCTTCTTCTTTTATTTTTCTTCCATAAGTAATGGGTAAAACAGAGCAGCAGTTAAGGTACTCTGAGGGAGGGAAAAGGGGCAATGAAGCCATCACTGCTATGCGTCAGACAATCACACACCATCCGCATTCAGCAGAGCATTCGATTGGCCACCGACCCCAGCCCATACTCGGACGGCTGGCAGCCTACAGTGACTCTAGCTCTTCTGGCGGGTGGAGAGAAGGATAGAGGGAAGGAAGCGGAGGACAGAGGGAAAGAGAAGGATGAGGGGACCGTTCTTGGAGGATATGTTGCAGAAGTGATTTCGTAGCAGGAGCAGGACTTGCCGACGACGTGGGGGCAGTAGACGCACTGTCCACTCTCAGAGTCACAGGTCCCGTCCTTCTCGCTCGCCTCGGGGTTGCACCCGCAGTCTGTCATGGCTGGCCATTGTAAGCCGCTTACTCACTCAGCTTATGTTTTGCTGCATTTGTATATTGTGCCCTGAAAAGATATCCAGTTAATTTCATACTCTAGCACAATGATATCAAATATCTGGTACCATCGTCAGGCCAAATGTAGGACTCTTTTCTTATCTGCAGGCTTCAAATTCCATAGGGTGGAAAGAAACAGACTGCTTCGATGGTTACCTCCCTGAAGCCTTCTGCATCAAACTTAGACAGCAATGTTTCCTGTAAGTTCAGCGGGCCCAACCCAAACTGGCAGCGTGTTGCAAGAGCGGCTAGCCTCCCTCCCATTTCCCAGCCCAGGCTATGCCTGCCTCTCGTGGCTAACCTGCAGAGCGTCCTGGGTGCTGATTTGCTGGGCGGCTAACACGCCAAGGATGATCATTCCTAGAGGACTGCAACTTTCGTAACTATGTCTGAGATAAGCAGGAACAGGTACCACACCAATTGAAACCTTCCAGTAATGTTGCTAGTTTCTTGTAAAAGTGAAACATACCGGCAGAGAGTAGGCCAAGCAGACGCAGCAGCATGGCGTCATGGAGCAGCAACATGTTTCCAGCTCAAAAGCTTCTAGTCGGCCTGAGAAATGATGCTGCAAACTTGGTCAAAAATGTTTGTTCGCGAATAGCCATTTTGATTTTTGAGTGACTTTAATAAAATGAGCAATTCTCAAGTTCTGCTCAATAAAAATGCTCTCTATTTACACACTTCCTAAGCAAGGATTGGGCTACCTTGTTGGAAAAATTCAACTCTCTAGCTTTTACTGGACTGGAGAAATAAATTTTCCAAATTACGTGTACGGACGAGGAGTGTCCCCCCTGTAAAAGAATGACAATTTATTTCATGATACATTCAAATCAACTGCCGTTGAAAAGTTAGAAAGAAGGTGAACTTACCTTGCTCGATGCTAAAGTCTACCGTGGGGTGGGTGATTTATTCGTACCCCAAATACAATCAACTATAACTCCAGAGACAATCAATATTTTTTGACGCAAATTTAACACAAGTTGCCCCTAAATGTCCCCTACACTGTGCTAAATGTTTGTTGCAAACGAATTTTTTGTTTCGGATTTATGACAAGTTCTCTAACTTGAGTCATACTGTTGCACATTATTGCCCTAAATCACAAAATTTGACATAAAATTATGACTTATTTGTAAAAAAAGAAAAAACTACTACTTATGAGAAACAAATAACAGTAGCTGTGATTTTGGAAAATTATATGATGTTTTAGGGATGTTGGGTTTTGCACATCGTGAAAAATTTATGTTTTTAGCCAAAAATGGCCTGTGCCACTTAGTGGGCAGTGATACAGTGACTCAAGTTGGGAAACTCGTCATAAATTTGCAACAAATAATTCGTTTGCCACAAAAATTTAGGGCAATGTAGGGGACATTTAGGGGCAAGTTGTGTTAAATTTTCGTCAATAAATATTGAGTAGCCCTGGAGTTATTGGGCTGGCGCGAGGGAGCATAGCGACCGTCAGCGCCCAGCCCCTCTTTTCGACCCAGATGTACGTTTTCGGGGTTATTGCTAGATCTTAAAATTGATAAGGCTCCTGCTCCTCAAAGAAGAATCCAATCGTTCTGATTCTTTTTGCATTAGAAAGAGCATCATCGAATTGTCCAAAACTTGCGAGAAATCGCCCAAAACTTGCAGCAATCATTATAAAATCACTCAAAACCATTTGTCCGAACTCCTTCTCCTTCTTCTTCTTCTTCTTCTTCTTCTCCTTCTTCTTCTCCGCATCTATTCAATGGACGATAGTAGGTATTCAATCGGCCTGTACTTAAGGCATCAATTGGCAAGGTTCAATCAATGGTAATTCTGTGCAATTAATAAGGTATAAGTCTACAAAGGAAGCTGTGCGGCTGTGTGGTCAAGTGGCTTGTCTATTTGGCTCGGTTCAGAGATGACCAGGTTCAAACCTTCTTTGATCCTTTTATTTTATTCTTTTATTTTTTTATCTTAAAAGTGGAAGAAATACTGGTACCATCGGCAAGCCAAAAGTGGTTCTCTTTTCTCCATAAATTGAAATTGCCCCGAGTTAAAAGTCAAAGAAATACAATTACTACTAGTGGAATCTGCTTTGACAGTTGCATTTTGTTTTTGGCGCGCAGTTCAGTGTCTCTTTCCATGCGCGCCCAAAAACAAAATGCAAATGACGCAGCAGATTCCACTAGTAGTAATTGTATTTTCTTTGACTTTTAACTCGGGGCAATTTCAATTTATGGAGGAAAAAGAGAACCACTTTTGGCTTGCCGATGGTACCAGATATTTCTTCCACTTTTTATGTATTTTATGTATAAGAAGGCAAAAAAAGTTACATTGAGGAGGGGTCGAACTCAGCCCTCATGGAATTGGGTCAATCAAACAAACCACTTGACCACACACCCGATGGTTGTTGAAGTCTAAATGGGCATTTTAATTATGCAGACAATTATCCCTTTGCCTGGCGACTGAACTCCTTACTGTTGAATAATTGAATACCTACTATTGTCCATTGAATAGATGCGGAGAAGAAGAAGGAGAAGAAGAAGAAGAAGGAGTTCGGACAAATGGTTTTGAGTGATTTTCTCCAGCATTCGAAGTTTTTTGGCGATTCTCGCGAGTTTTGGTTAATTCAATGCTGCTCTTTCCAATGCAAAAAGAATCAGAAAGATTGAAGCTTCCTGTGAGGAGCTAAAGCCTTATCAAAATTGAGATCTAAGCAA
>JASANA010003730.1:0-17450 GCA_030248095.1 Ptycholaimellus sp. GST1_10
CGGTGGGGCAGGAGGAAGATGCCGCTGCTCTGATAGCTCAGGTCCATGGTGGCGTAATTGTTGGGAGGGTCCGTGCTCCAGGCATCCTCGGCTAGGGCATAGGATTGGCATGCCCAGTTGGACAGCTCCAGCTTGGCATCCTGTCCGCAGGCGTAGACAGCGCCTTTTTGGGAGTCCCTTCAACGGGAAACAAAAGTTGTTTACTTACAAAACCAGTCTTCTTCACAGATGCCCTACAACTACCCTTTACATATGGTCAGTGTGGGGAATGACTACAAATAACTCCCTTGTAAGGGCATAACCGGGACAAGAAGGAAATCTTCATCCAACACTCGTGTGTATGGCTGTAGTATTGAAAAAGGATGAAGACTAGCCTTCCCATCCCAGTATTCTAGAAAGAGAAGGGTAGGAGATCAAATGTGCTGAAAGCTGGCTAGATAGGCGGAGGTGATAAAGACAGGCTGAGTTTTAGGCGATCCAGAGCCCGAAGCACTCCCGGTTTGGCTGGAGTAGCGCCGACAGCTGTTCAGATCCGCCAGATCTTCGCACCAGCTCTCCGAGCATTCCTGCCAGAGGCCTTCCTATTGGAGGAGGGAGCTGGGCTATGAGCTGCGAGGCTTATACCTTAAATGGTTTTTAGCATCAGTTCTAACGCTTGAGCAGGAAAACTTTGACATTATTTTCTCCTATGCTATAACATAGGCAGTGTTGTAGGATAGGGAAAAACAATGTAAAAATTCACACATTTAAATATCAAAACTTGGGCTAAAAACCACGTAGCAAGACGGATATAGGTCTATTGAATTTTTTCAGGGCAAAAATTGCAATTTTGAGACATTAAAATTTTCGGCCATTTTTTGCCTATGCTATAACATAGGGCCATAATGTGAGTTCACATTTTCGACCTCAAATATCTCTCGTGGTGCAGGGTCTACAAAGTTGTCCGTTGGTTCACATAGGTAAAATTATCTGATTTTTAGAAAATCTGGGTGCCGTTTTCTAAGATTTTGAACACCGGAAAATCGGTTTTTTGCAAATAGCTCAGCTGCACCTGATGGTGTATGTCGAAAACGCTTTCATTTTTTAAACCTATGAACTTCTATGGCTAAATAGCTTAGACAGGCCCTCCTAGTGCAGAATATGCAATAAAAGTTCATGTAAGTTCGCGTTTCTGAACAAGTAGCGCTGAAAATATGTTTTTGCTACTATATAGGTATTTTCACATATACTGGCTCCTACCGCCTCAGGACTGCGAACTTACATGAACTTTTATTGCATATTCTGCACCAGGAAGACCTGCCGGAGCCATTCAGCAATAGAAGTTCATATGAATTTCGCACTTTTTCTGTTTGCTGTTTCTGTTTTCTTTTGCTGAATATTTGATTTTGGGTCTGTTTTTAGCTGTTTATCAGACATTTTGGCACCTGCCGCCTCAAGACTGCGAACTTACATGAACTTTTATTGCATATTTAGCACCAAGAGGACTTGCTGGAGCCATTTAGCAATAGAAGTTCGTATGAATTTCGCACTTTTTTGGTGCGTTTTGTTGAATATATAGTTGTTCGAGCTGGCCGGAGAATAGGGTGAGGTGAAGTTATCGAGGGAGAATAAGGAGGAAAAAGCGGCAAGCAATAAAAACGTGGGCAGCCCAGCAGCTGGGGACCAGTGGTGGCTGGCTGAGGACTTCAGCTGTACCGAAGCAGTAGAGGTTTCGGTTTAGCAAAGGTTTCGCAAATATCCTGGCCTAGTCTTCACTAAAAGAATGTGTGAAGTTTCAGAGTTCGCCCAAGACTTAGCCGGGCTAAGTTAGCCCATTACTTGAAATGTCCCTGTTGTCAAACAATTATCCCAATTCAGTACACACTTTGCTCATCAATATGGGGCTGGCATTGAAGGACAAGAGAAAAACTGGTGCAAAGAGGAAAGACAATCGGAACGCCAGGTGGGTGTTCACCAGGGAGGCCTAGTTCTATGTTGCCATCAATGGCGCATGTTGCCATCAGACTCAACGTAAAAAACTCAAAGAGCTTTAGAGTCAGCAAAGAATCCCTATTGCTAAATGGCTCCAGCAAGTCCTCTTGGTGCTAAATATGCAATAAAAGTTCATGTAAGTTCGCAGTCTTGAGGCGGCAGGTGCCAAAATGTCTGATAAACAGCTAAAAACAGACCCAAAATCAAATATTCAGCAAAAGAAAACAGAAACAGCAAACAGAAAAAGTGCGAAATTCATATGAACTTCTATTGCTGAATGGCTCCGGCAGGTCTTCCTGGTGCAGAATATGCAATAAAAGTTCATGTAAGTTCGCAGTCCTGAGGCGGTAGGAGCCAGTATATGTGAAAATACCTATATAGTAGCAAAAACATATTTTCAGCGCTACTTGTTCAGAAACGCGAACTTACATGAACTTTTATTGCATATTCTGCACTAGGAGGGCCTGTCTAAGCTATTTAGCCATAGAAGTTCATAGGTTTAAAAAATGAAAGCGTTTTCGGCATATGCCGCACCTGATCTTAGAAAGTTGGTGAAAAAAACAAAATATTCTTCTCCTCGAGACTATTCGAATGGTGGTAGAATCATTAAAATTGGTTGAGAAGAAAATGAGTTATGGGCAGTTAAAATTTTGGTCATTTTTGAAAGTTAAAAAATTTGCTAAAAATAAAATTTCAGGTTTTGATCACTCATAGGCCACCAAAAGTCTTAGAATTGTCTAGTTTCGAAAAAAAATATAAAAAAGGGGGGGTAAAAAAATTTTGGGCAATCACGTTTCTGAGACTTTCGACCTTATCAGTAAAGCTCTCTTAAAACCTCAAAAATATTATTGTGCCAAAATTGTAAGAAATTTTTGTACGAAATAATTTTGTGAAATTTATGATAATGCTGGTTAAAAATGTAGTTTTATTTCAGTTTTATCAAGATGAGCTTTGTTTTACGTTTTACTTTTTTTGTGCGATCTAGCTAAAAACTAAAATTTCATAAAAATTAAGACTGCGAAGAACTGTAAAAAGTTTGGAGCTATTCTAGGTTTTTGAAATTGCTAAATTATTGGGTCCTGGGTCCATTTCCTGGGTCTTTTTCTTAAATTTGGGTTCTTCAACTCGTTTAGGCAATAGGCCCTCCATCGCAAGCACTATTTTGAATTCTTTATCACCTCACCTTCTCGCGCACATTTCCCAACTACCGCAGCCTCAATACGGCTACCCCAAACCAAGCAGCTCTCTCTCATTTACTCAAGCTTCATTGCAAAGACCGAGGAAGTCCCTAGCAGCAGAGAAATGGCCGCTCCAGTGAAGACACCCTCAGAGACAACGGCAGAGACGCTGAGTTCTCCCGCCTGGAACCCAAACACCTCCGCCTACCGCTTCGCCTCCTTCCACATCACCGTTAGCACACCCTACAACCTAGAGTATTCATCGCCTACTGATTCATTGGCTTTCATTTTGTCGCCCAGTTCAGCCTCTGTGCATGCAGACGGCAGCCTTGGTGATCGGCTGCCAGTCCTTCATCCTAGGCTTCAGCTACTTCCTCTACCACTGCCTCATCGCCTTGCATCTGGCAGGTTTCCTCCGCCTTCTCCCTTCCTAGACAACGATATGCCGGAGGCATATTCCTGCAGAGTTCGGTGTCTCGACGGCTAAGGTGCTCCAGTACATGAGCGGCAGCTTCTTCCTCTTCATCTTCCTCCTCGTCGCCGTCACCTGCCTCCTCAAGGCCCTGGCCGCCGCCGCTGCGCCCTACGCCATCCCCTTCATCCTCTACCATGTCCCTTTCTATTTTCCGACCCTTCGCCTCGAGCCTGGCTTCCCTGCAGTGCTACGAGGTCTCCTCTTGGTGCTTGAAGCTGGCCTTGGTGGACTTCCAGATGCCGCTCCTCGTCCATCTTCCCTTCCAGGCCCCTCCCCAGCTTCTCCTAGCCAGCAAGACAGCCTTCGTTCTGCAGGTGAGCGGAGTCTGGGGCCAGGTGCTGGGCTGGCTCGCTGGATTGGGAGTGCTGGGCCTGCACCTGCTGGCGGTGCACCTGGGGATTCGCCTCTACCGCTTCCTTTGCGACCAGGCTCAGGCCACCAAACCAGCCACCATTGTCTAGCGCAGCCCGGGCCAATTTCTCCCTATTCGTCTTTTTTGCACTCCTTTTCGCAGCGACAGTAATAAGCTCTATTGGGAAGTGTATTTTGTCTTCATAGGCTAGCTTTGCAGCAGTCCGCAGTCCTCTTGTGGTGATATTGCCCGTTTCGCTGTTTTCGTTTAGTCGTTGTACAGGCTACAGCTGTCGTATCCTTGAATTAGGATGCACAGAAGCATTATCCTCTCTTGCACACAGCTTGCCCGTAGCCTCATCACCTTAGCCATCGATTGATTGCGCTCTCTTCATGCATAGCACAGCAGCAGTTCAAAATCGCTATAAACTTCTTAAAACAGCCTAAAAACGCTGCATTCCTAGGCCCAGGTCTCCCACTGCAGTCGCCCTGTGGCTTCTAGTCTCCGCAAATAGTCTTCCGACTCGGTCACCCCTCCTTGCTGCTCTATCACATCCCGCAGGGCCTCCGACACCCCGGTGGGCAGCGTCTTGGAGCTGCCTGCCACCAGCACAAGTGCTCCACTGTTCAGGAAGGACCAGATCCTGGTGGGCATGGTCTCATGAGGGGTAGGAGAGAGGCGAAGGAAGAAGGGAAACTGTTGGGAAAGACGGCGGATGAGATACTGGACGTAGACCTTGTCCGCCTGGTCCCTGGAGAAGGCGCAGTGCAGCTGGAAGCGCCCTGAGCTCCGTGACTGAAATTTTTTTTAAATTTAGTTATAAAAATAATTAAAATTCGCCTGCTTAAAACTTTTAGAGCAAAAACCGACTGCAACAAGAACAGAGCAACCAAATCTAAGAAGACATATATTTTTCGCAGAAAATAAATTATTATCCTAAGCACTTATTTGATTCACTTTTGCAGATAACTAGGAAAAAGCATTGCCTCAAGCTGGCGCCACTCGTCCAGGAAATAGGCGTCTTTGCTCTTCGACCGACAGCCAAAGATGAGCAGGCTCTCCGGCAACCTTCCCCTCCTCCTCCAGCTCCCCCAGAATGCTGCGAAACGGCGCCAGCCCCGTGCCAGCCGCTATCAGCACCAGAGTCTTCTGCAGCCTTTACTCTCTTCTAAACTGCTGCCCTCCAGAAGAGCTCACGGGATCAGGTGGGAGACGAAAAGTCCCTGGCGCAATCCAAAGCGGCAGGCGGTCGCCTGGTTGGAGGCGACTGAGCCAATTGCTGCAGAGGCCTAAGCGAGGCCGCTTCATGCGGGTGGTGTAGCTGGACAGGGTTTGAGTTGTCATTGCGGGAGCAGGAGGGCTAAAGGTGACTTGACGACGGCGACTAGGAGCTGGAGATGGGAGGGGTGGAGGAAGGGTGCGGAGGCGATGCTGAAGCAGCGCGGACGGATGGGGGCCAGGATCTCGAACAGGGCTGCGGGGCTCAGGCTTCGCGCTGTCTCCCCGAAGTCCTCCAGTACCTACAGCAAGCAGCGAAATGCATTTGCGACAGTCGACAGTTTCCAATCTCAGCACTTCATAACATTTTGCAGATTTCAGAAAAAATTGTGCCACTTAGGCCCATCTATGTAAACTTGACCAATTAGACAAAGCGATGCCGCAAGTTGAGTGAATTTAGACAGTTATAGCAAAGAGAGGATGGCTAGGCAACCTCAATGACGGTCTTCCGTGGGCGTACGGCGTAGGCGAGCCAATCGTCGATGGCCTCCGGAGCGGCCAACTCCCGCAGACGCTCCTTCTCCCGCTCTGATGGACTCACTGCGGCCAGCAGCTTCAGCACCGACCGACGCGGCGTCGTCTGCAGGTCCCAGTACCTACCCAGACACGCCAGGCCTGTGCAAGGCTGCCGCAGACGCCAGTCCGGAGGCAGTTGCACGCCTGTCAATTTCAGTCTATCAACGAACATGGGTCAATGGAGAACGAAATGCCTATTCTAAATAAAAGATGTGATTTCAAGGCAAATGGTTGACTGTAATTAAGGATTCGTGTACTTTTGTCATGTGCTAGCTGAAGTGGTACCGACTACAGAATCTCTAGAGCGAATTATGTTTAGCAGATGATGGGCCAGTTAGCGCACCTGGGCAGTTAGCGGAGAGCCAAAAGGGTTGGTGCAGAAACTGGTGGGAGCAGGCGAGGACTTGAATAGCATGCTGCAAGGACTCGTCCAAGTTCTGCGGCAGGACTACAGCCACGTCGCCGGGCTTGAAGGCCAGCCCACCGCCTCCCCCCTCACTGCGTGTATCCAGCTCCAACACCCGCGTGTCCTGCAACCAAACGCAACTTCAGGACAGTTCTGGCTGGGCTAGAAGCAGAAGCCTGGAAATGGTCGGAGGCAGTGATGCGTCGATTCTCCTCCAACCGTGCCATCACCGGCGCTGGGCTTGCATCCTGCGATCCTAGCGAGGCAGGTTGGGCATTGTCGATGCGGTACTTCCAGTCAAGCGGATGATCTGGAAAAGAGGCATGAAAAGATGTGCACACTGTCTGTACTATGAGGTCGGGCAGGGTTCGCCTGAAAGACTGCAGCTCAACTCCAATTGGAAAGGCACCAGAACTGCGGTAAGTTTTCTCAAAACTGCGGAGATAGGAGAAGAGATGGTGCAGGGAATCCTAGAGGCTTGAAAAGGGAAGTAGGAGTATAAAAAGAGCGAACCAGGTTTGGCATTAGGAGCAAGGATGGGCCAAAGCTGGGCAGTCCAGGGGGCAGCGACGGCGTCTGGGCCAAGTGGGTCCTGATCGTCGGCCAGGCCCAGAGGCTGCAGCTCCAGGGCCCCAAGGGCGAGCAGACGACGCCGCAGTTTCTTGGCCGCGAAATTGTAGCGCGCATAGCTGGAGTCGCCCAGGCCCAGCACTGCGAACCTGGCATTGCAATCTCTATCTAGCATCCATTCCCTTTCTTCTACGGCCTCTGCCTGGACTCAATCGCAAGGATTCAATTCTAAAGTTGTAATAGAGGCAGATAAAGAAGGTAGGTGCCTCGTATTAGCCAGCCAGTCGGGTGGAAGGCTCTTGCGCAGCAGGGCTTTCCAAAAGACAGCAGCTGGGCGAGGCAGGGTCCCATGGCCGGCCGTCGACGCCACGCAGATCAAGTTGGCCACAGAAGGCAGGCTGTCAGCTGAGTAGGCCTCCATGGATGCCAGGCGGACGGGGAGACCCCGTCTACGAGCCTCCCTCCACACCTCCTCCGCATAGTCCTCCGCGGTGCCGCGCTCCGAGGCGTACAGAATCAACAGCTCTGCCGTCATCTGGCCCAAAAGCTGGCCTTATCCCATGCCTCCCTGAGAAGGGAGAAAGTCCTGCTGCCTTGGAATCTGCGCAGTTCTTGTGCCGGGCAAAAATAGGTGATGGGTGGACAGTTTTGTTTCGAAGCTTTCTTTGCTCAGTCAAGTTTAGCCTAGATCATATCAGGCGGCAAGCTTTTGTAGGAGGATTTGGACAGCATAGCTTTTAGGCCGTGAAGGTGAACAAGTGCGCAGTGGAGAGAATCTGCGCAGTTGCGAGCGCATGTGAGTGATAGGCGGCGAGCAGAAGGGTTGCTGGGTGCCCCCCATGGGAAGCGTTAGGGAGGATGCGAATGAGGCGAGGGAGTCGGAATTGGCCTTATTACAAGCCATGTATTCACCCGGCGAGCTGGCACTGACACCCAATGACCCACGTCTCCCGCCAGATCCAGGCCTTGAGTTCACACTGCGACTGGTTCAGGCATTCCTTCTTCTCTCCTCAATCCATATCACTCTAGACATGGCCTTGAAATTTATCGAATTAAATAAACGATAAGTTAGCTAAACCCAAACAGCCACAAAATCAATTTCACAAGTTCTAAAGGTATGGTTGTTAGTTCTTTTCTTTCTTTCTTTTATTGGGTCATCCATATTATGGGAAAAATAGAACAACATCACTGGTGTTCTAATGAGAAATGGAGATGAGAGCATGGAGAGGCAGATGGGGTGTGCCGACGTTAGGTGAAAGGCAGGGTATCACATTTGCTCATCATCAAAAAGGGCATGTGCAGCGCTCAGGAAAGTTAGTTAGTTCTCGTCGTGAAAGAATGGCTGGGTACAGGCGGAGTGTGAGTTGAGCTGTCGCCTGCCAGCCGGCTACCCAACAGCCGAGCCCGCATCCGTTTTCCTTCGTCTTCCTGGTGCCTCTGACGTTATATTTCTTTCGTTTTCCTCCATAATAATTTTTCCATTTCACATATTATCTGTAAGTCTTCAATAAACGTAGAATGTTGCGATAAACAAAGTCAAAATATGCAAAAAAATAAAAATAAAATTCTAGTCCAATCAACTAAACGCAAGTTTGCGCCAGTACATCGACAGTTTACCTCTCGGCGAACCGCAACTACTCGCCATTCTTCAGTGGATACAGGCATATTTTCGCTTTCAGTGCGAAAAGGTGGGAAGAAATATTGTGAGTGCAGGAAAATAAGCCTACCGAAGAGACGACAAGAGATGAAAAGAAGGGAGGAAACAAAAAGACGTTAAATTTCAAACGTCTTTGGATCCACTCTCATCACATCTACTCCAGCACCAAGCGGCGAGATATCTTGGCGTTGGCAAGACAGCTTGGCCTTACCGGTTCTTAGCTTCTAATACACTTCATATTGAAAGCCTAAGCAACAGGGAAAAGCAAGACTAAGATAAACAAGGTATTCTCGGCTATTGCCAAGATGCGCGGCCTTTGTTCCAAGTAAGCAACGTTATAACTGCATAAGAATCACTTCTAGTCAAAATCAGCTGGTCAGCTTCAAAAGCCTTAAACATATGCTTGTTTGAATTTTTGAAACATCAAAATTTTATGTTTTTGACCACAAAGCGAAATATTACAAATTTGTTTCATACAATCCTTTTAACAGCTTCAAGACACCACCTAAACAACCATAACTGCCAAAATTGAGTTAATTTTATAGAAAAACTAGGGATTTATAGATGTTTGAATTTTTGAAACATCAAGATTTTGGTCTTTTGACTATGAATCAAGAAATAATAAATATTTCAAAAATTCCTTTTGCCAGCTTTTAAATGTTACTGAGGTGGACGTATCTGCCAAAAATCAGCTAATTCCACTGAAAAACCAGTGATTTAGGATTTTTCGTATTTTGAAACATCAAAAAATTGAGTTTTGGGTGAAAATCAAAAAATTTCGCCAAGCCCTAATAATGGTGCCAAGGCATCACCAAGGTGGACTTTCATGCAAAATTTCAGCTAATTTCATGGAAAAACCAGTGATTTACGATTTTTAGTGTCTTGAAACATCAAAAAATTGAGTTTTGGGCGAAATTCAAAAAATTACGCCAAGCGCCAAAAATGGTCCCGAGGCACCGCCTAGACGGACCTTCATGCAAAAAATCAGCCATTTTCGTTGAAAAACCGAGGAGTACGGGCCTCGGACACACACATATATATATATACTAGTAATATGGGTCAGTGGCCGCGCTTCGCGCGGCCACACTTCATTTCTTTGCATCATATGAAATCTTCAGTTTCCTTTTATTTCTTCTATCTTTTTCTTTTATTGGGTCATCCGTATCACGGGGAAAATAGAACAACATCACTGGTGTTCTAAAAGAAATGAAATGAGAGCATGGATGTGCGTTTGGAGTGTGCCTTAGTCAGGAGAATGGCAGGTGATCACATTTGCTCATCAATGAAGAGGGCATGTGCAGCGCTCAGGAAGGCCCGCCGCGTGCCACCAAAAGCAATGAATCGAGCATCAAAGCATCAATAATATTTGCTGTAAAGAAATTAATTTTATATCTCAGCAAAAATCAAAATCAAAAATTCAACCAGTTTTGGAAGATTGGAACATCCATTGATCAGAAATGATAGTTAAAAAGATCAATTACTGTTAGCATCGCATACAGTCAAAGTGATTTCTCGAATTGAATATCTGCATATTCTTACTACTGAATACCTTGCAGCATCAGCTCACTGAGTAGGGCCAAAATCGTGCAAATTGGGTTTACTCATTAGCATTTTTGAATATTTTAATTTCAAAAAAGTGGAAAAGTAAATTAATGGTCTTGAACAGAATTGTTTTGCCTTGAATTGAAAAAAAAGTCCGACAAGAAAAGTCAAAAATTGGATGAGCAAGCAAGTTTCAAAGTGAAAAATGACCAAAATTTTGAACGTTTTCAATCACAATTTTTTTCAATGGAAAAATGGCGAGGACTTCCCTACATATGTTAAAGAACTCACTGAGATCTATCCAAAAAGCTATCATGTGCCACAATTTGATTAGAAACCATACGGCGCCAAGGCCATTCCCAAAATGTCATCACCCGTATATAATAAGATATGCGGAAAGCCAATCGAGCATCAAAGCATCAATAATATTTGCTGTAAAGAAATTAATTTTATATCTCAGCAAAAATCAAAATCAAAAATTCAACCAGTTTTGGAAGATTGGAACATCCATTGATCAGAAATGATAGTTAAAAAGATCAATTACTGTTAGCATCGCATACAGTCAAAGTGATTTCTCGAATTGAATATCTGCATATTCTTACTACTGAATACCTTGCAGCATCAGCTCACTGAGTAGGGCCAAAATCGTGCAAATTGGGTTTACTCATTAGCATTTTTGAATATTTTAATTTCAAAAAAGTGGAAAAGTAAATTAATGGTCTTGAACAGAATTGTTTTGCCTTGAATTGAAAAAAAAGTCCGACAAGAAAAGTCAAAAATTGGATGAGCAAGCAAGTTTCAAAGTGAAAAATGACCAAAATTTTGAACGTTTTCAATCACAATTTTTTTCAATGGAAAAATGGCGAGGACTTCCCTACATATGTTAAAGAACTCACTGAGATCTATCCAAAAAGCTATCATGTGCCACAATTTGATTAGAAACCATACGGCGCCAAGGCCATTCCCAAAATGTCATCACCCGTATATAATAAGATATGCGGAAAGACGGACGCAAAAATGAGGTAACTGGTTAAGCTGGCCTTGGCCGCCCGCCGCTTCGGGCAGGGCGCCAGAGCTCTCTCCGCCTCCGGGCACGGGTGCCACGGCCCCTACGTTTCGCCTAGAATGCTGCGCATGCTAGGCTACGCTCCGGGGCCTCCGCACCCATGCCCTCCGGCCTCCGGAGCTCTGACTGCCCTGCCCTCCGCGGCAGGCGGCCTTCGGCCGCGCAAAAATAGAATGAACAACTATAACACAAAAACTTAAATTATTAATTGGAAACATACCAGCTGTTTCAAAATCCTCCCACCAGAAATGCAAAGATTAGTATTGATCCGCAAAAGTCTGATATCTGAAGCCCCGTTTTTATTTGCAGGTTTTTGCTTGCCGGGCAAGCCGGGCATAATTTGTGTGGAAGGAGAAGCAAGAAGCGTAGGAGACTTCTGGGACTCAGTCAGAGCCTGGAACTGGAAGAAATTGACTCTTAGGCATCAGGAAACACCCACCGTCAAGTCTCTGCAGCTTGCAGATCTTCAGCATTTTATTGGTTTTTCTTTCCAGTTCACCGTCTTCTTAAAATTTCCAAAGCTTTTGAGCGATCAAATTTGACCTAACTCATTGCGATTTCAGTTAAACCTTCCTCAACTGAAAAACCTTTTAACTATTTTTCTTTCCTCTTACATATGATTAAGCTAAACTATTGAAACTTGGTAAACTTGGCACATTTGCAGATTTCAAAGAGCTCAGCCTAGATATGAGCTCGTTCAAGCAGTACCTTTCCGAGCATCAATCTCCTGAAGCCTTCAGTTTTCTCTTTGGACTTGATTGAATTGCAGTGATCAAACATCAGGATGATGGCGATGCAAATCCTTGCTGTACTGCATTTCTACTCTGTTCAGCCCAGTTCATCTGAAAACCTTTTCATGTTCTTGAATTGGCCAGAACTAGTCCACTGGAGTTGGTGCCTTGATGGAATAAATCTTGACGCCTCTCCCCCGCTCCAACAATGGTGCAAGAGGCGTGCGGGGGAGCAGGCGTGATCCAGCATATGTACCTGGCACCAGGTGAGCAGAGTGACTCAACGCCCCTTCGTTAGGCCCCGGCCTTCTCCTCACCCATAAACACAGATTCCCCGCCCCCCTGTCTTTGTCGGCAATTAGAGTCGGCGCTTGGTTTGCTGGCCCTGAGCGCATCAGTAGAAGAGGGAGAAGTTGAGAAAGATGGAAGTGAAGAAGGTGGCCGGAAGTCCTGGGGAAGGCGACTACGCACTGGTGGCGGGTGAGAAGGATGTCTGGGCTGTCAAACTCACCGGACACAACCAGCCCACCTACAGCTATTTTCATCGGACTGCTCTCAGTTAGCCTCTTATGTTTTTGGCGGGCAATTCAGAGCAAACCGTTACCCTTTTGTTGCAACTGTCGGTGTAAGGTGAACTGAAATGGAGTGGAGAATATGTTGATGCCTACTGCAGTGAATAGGAGGAAGCTGTAGGGTTTCAGAAGGGGGTAGCGTGTACAGCCTGAAGGAAGCCGATGGTGCTTGGAGCGAGGCAGTCGAATTCGGAGCAATAGATGCGGAAGAAAATCGGGAGCAGTTCCTATTCTCCGTCGCCAACACTCTGCTCATTCTCATCTACAGGTCCTAATTCAGCAATACTCCACATTGCTGCAAATCACGCCGCAACTTGTCAGCCGCTATGAAAAGCTGACGTTTCAAAGTCTTCAACGCTGGCTACCGGAGCAGAAAACTTGGCAGCCACTGCCGTTGAAGCTTTCGGACAATTTTCAGGTTATTTTGGCCGATGAACATTTTTCCAAAGCTTCCTAACGCGTAACTTGCTTGCTGCTATGCTGATCTTGACCTATGCAAAGCCGAGCTAACAAATGTTGCCAGGCTCTGAGCGGACGAAGATGGGAAGTGGAGTTCTGGCAGGAGTTCGGCTCCAACCGCCTCCAGTACCTGGCCACCGGGCAAGGCGGCGATACCCCGGACGCTGTCTTCGGCGCCATCACCCTGACTGAAGAGATGGGCACTGTGGAACAGCTGGGGACCATTCCTCGCGGCACCATCCACCTGCCCGACTTCCAAGTCCTCGCCCTCGTCAAATACGTTTGCTGCTCTCTTTACCCGTCCATTCTTCTAAAAAGTTTCCTGAATGAAGGATGGTGGCTCGTTTTTGGCTCCGCTGCCTATGCAGCAAAGATTAGAGCAAAATATTTCTTTAAGGAAGCTGCGCTGTATGCCACGTTGGGAGTGCACGGCTGTGGGCTGCGCTGGGAGAAAGAGCAGCTGCTCAAAGTCCCCTTGGACGGGGCCTCTGCATCGCTCGTCAAGCTGGCTGGTGATGGACCGCCGTTCGCCATCGGTTTGCCAGTTCTTACTTCGGTCCTCATTCCTAGTCGGATTTCAAGCCTCTCGACAGCCAAATGTTCACAGCCTCAGACCAGTGAGTCATCTTAGAAGGCCTAGGCTCTCCTGCGACAGTGCTGTGGAACGACTCGACCTGGTGTTTCCTCGGAGGCAGCGCCATGCGCGGCATGACTGACACCGTTTTTCTGGGCCAGGCTTGGGCTCTGGACTTAGCCGCTTTGGCCTGGCCTGCGGAGCCGTTCGCCTCGCTTCCCGTTTCCCACTCATCCTTTTCCATGCCTGGCCAACCCTGAGCTCTTTCGGTTGAGGATGAACTGGTGGGGGATGGAAAGCTGGGGCTGGCCGGAGCGCAGCGGGGGAAGAAGGGGGCGCTTCTGATGGGGCCTAGAGCTGGCCTTTATGCTGTCCAGATGAAGGCGTAAAATCGAAATGCAGTGGGGCATCGATTTGAAAGAGATGATAGGCGGGTTTTATGCTTTGTGCTTGTTTTGCTTTTGGTGATGGACAGCTTTATGACGCTTGCATATTTTGGACAATCTATACTTCAGAGCGCCCATTCTTGATCGCAAATATTTCTGCAATGATCTAGTCTGGCTTTCAGCATAATTTTGTTTGGGTGATTTTCTTATCCTGCTTTGAGATTAATATAAAAACCTGTTTTGATTTAAGAGGCGGTTTTTGAGAGGGGCACGAATGGAAGACCCATGGATTTTTTGACCCCCCATTTTTATGACAGGAATGAAAAGATATATATCTAATAAGTAAAATTCATCAATATACTTGGGGTTGAAACTCAATATCCAGGTCAGAACAGCTCTGCCAACTCAGAGGTAGCAAAATTTGAGTTTTTGGTGTTTTTTATCGTAAAACTCAAATTTCAGATTCATTTTTTTCTCTAAAGTAGGCAAATTGGGCATGAATCTGTTCGTCTACATTAGCTGCACACTCCCATGCGAATAGTTTTTAGATTTTGTACCAAAAATTTTCATATTTTGTCAAAAAACCTAATCATGGCTTTAAAAATGAAAATTGAGATTTCCCAAAAACATCGATTTTACCCAAAATTTTTGGTCTAATGGTGCGAATTAAACTTCGCCATCGTATTTCTCGTGAAATTTTAGTCCAGAAACTGCTTTTAGAATTGCCACTTAGATATGAGCCAACAGAGATATAGACCCAAACATGGCGAGCACCGAAGATAAGCCCTATGTTATAACATAGGTCAATTTAGCTGATGTAAAATTTTGCTGCTAAAAAACTTCCTGCTCTTCAACAAAACTGTATTGCTCAATTTCCTTTTGTGAGCTTATCACCCGAAGCCTTATGCAGGTATTTAACAAAAAAAATTGCTGGGTTTTAGTTTATATACATGAAAATTTATGCGAAGTGTGCGGACAGGTAAAGGATTCGCCCTATGCTATAACATGGGGCAAAAGTGACCAAAAACATTTTCACCTTAAATTTTGTTTCCAATGGCCTAAATCGATGCTCTGGTCTCAAATACACCTGAAAATATCATTTCTATGCCCAATTTCAAAATATTTTGGAATCTGATCTCTTGGAAATTTTGTTCATTTTTGACCATTTTGAGCAAAAAACGTTGAAGCAATTAATTCCAAAATATTTTGAAATTGGGCATAGAAATGATATTTTCAGGTGTATTTGAGACCAGAGCATTGATTTAGGCCATTGGAAACAAAATTTAAGGTGAAAATGTTTTTGGTCACTTTTGCCCCATGTTATAGCATAGGGCGAATCCTTTACCTGTCCGCACACTTCGCATAAATTTTCATGTATAAACTAAAACCCAGCAATTTTTTTTGTTAAATACCTGCGTAGCTTTCGGGTGATAACCTCACAAAGGAAATTGAGCAATACAGTTTTTTTGAAGAGGCGGGAAGTTTTTTAGCAGCAAAATTTTACATCTGCTAAATTGCCCTATGTTCTGCAGCCTGCTTTGGTGCTCACTGTAGGTCTATTATCTCTGTTTCGTCCAGGTGCTCTAAGTGGCAATTCTAAAAGCAGTTTCTGAATTTCACGGACCTACAATGGCGAAAATTTCAATTTCCGCCCATTAACCAAAAATTTTGGGTAAAATCGATGTTCCAAAATCTCAATTTTTCATTCTATAGCCATGATTAGGTTTTTTGACTGAAAATTTTTGGTACAAATCTAAAAACTATTGGCATGAAATATGCAACTAATGTAGATAAATTTTTCCATGCCCAATTTGCCTACTTTAGAGAAAAAAATGAGTCTGAAATTTGAGTTTTATGATAAAAAACACCAAACAACGCAAATTTTGCAACCTCTAAGTTGGCAGAGCTGTCCTGACCTGGATATTGAGTTTCAACCCCAAGTATATTGATGAATTTTATTCTTACGTATTGTACTTTCGATTCCCATCGTAAAAAAGGGGGGTCAAAAAATCCATCAGGTCTTCAGGCTCTTGGATTGAGTCGTTCTCTTCTTCGCCCACAAAATGCCTCTTAAGAGGCATTTCATGAACGGCAGGGATCCGAGTAGACATCGATTTTCTTCCCGTTTTATCGACAAGATATTCAATTTTCAATCATTTTCATGCAACTTTGCCAAATGACGCTTAAAAGCAAGCACAAAGGTTTTAAAAAAGTAGACTTTGTTGAAGATTATTCGTTCACATGCATAGTTGAATCAAGCTCAATACAAATTACCTAAGCAGCAGCCTTATCAAAATTGAGATCTAGCAATAACCCCTAAAACGTACACCTGGGTCGAAAAGAGGGGCTGGGCGCTGACACTCCGCTAACGCTCCGTTCGCGCCAGCCCAATCATAATTTGACGTTCTAATTTTTATTTCAACTCAAAGACGTTTTGGTCTTCTCCCTTTTGACTTTTGCCAATTTTATTTTGATTCTTAAATAAATTACAAACTTATTTTGAAATTGCTTTTCATCAGAGCTCAAAATCCAGCTTGCATAAATTTTTCTGTCGAACACTACAAAATTAATTGTAATCAAATGCACCAGTTGAATTGAGACTAAAGAGCAAGCTCCTTGTCTTCGGGCAGACGTCGAAAGTGCTCCTGCACGAATTCCTCGCTCACCTCCTCCAGCCTTGCTGGATCCCACTTCGGACTCTGGTCCTTGTCTATCAGCACTGCATTCACCTTCACTCAGCTGCGATTCGACATCCTCACAGGCCTGAGCTGTCGCAACTATCTCCTGCCCCGCCTATGGGATCTCATCTCCGGTCTGGCCAACGGGCGACCCGCCAAGGTTCAGAGCCCTCCAATCCTCAACCTCTTTCTGGATTACCTCTCTTCGCTGCCCAGGCATTCCTGGACCTCCTCGCCGTCAACCCCAGCTGTTCTGCGCCCGAATTTCAAGTAGAACACTAGTTTACATTGAGACAAGCTAGGTAGCAATGCCTGTGAGGATGCAGATCCTAAGCTTGTTCTGCGAGCTGGGCACCTACCTGATCACAATCCTGGACGATCTGGAGCTTTATGAGCACGAGACTCCGCTGCCGCTCAATCAACTGGCCGAGCTGGCTGCCTTCCTCAACCTCTTCTACTTCCGCGCAGTCTGGAATGGGCTCATCCGTTAGTTCCTCAAATCTCAACATAATTTCACCAACATAATTTTTATGTCACGGCTATGCTTATTACCGAAGTCGAAAGAAAGGCATCAATAAGTCCCGCTCACTGTCTCCCAAGTGTGGCAATGGAAGTTTAATGGGAGGATAAGCCTGGCCAAAGCCGAAACTCACTCCACCCTCTTCTGCAGCCACGAAGGAGGTGGAGCGGAACGGTTTGCTGAAAAGTGTGCACGGGCTGCTGGAGCTGCTGGCCCATCGCCACTCTCGTCGACCCATTTCGCCCAGCCCTTCGCTTTGGCTCATCTCGTTCCGCTTGCCTCTCTCCCTAGCTCCGGAGGCAATAATAGGCTGATTTGAAGGGAGGTGAAAGCGTCGGTGCTGATGTCAGGAGCTAAAAAGAGGCTCGGGACAGGGCCCAGCTCCTCATGCACAAGGTCCCGCACATCCTGCCGCACAAGGAGCGCGTCCTCCTCTTCCGCAAACTCGTGCGCAAGGACAAGGTCAGCCTGGCTTGTGGCAGGGGCGAGGATAGAATCTAGATTGGTTAGAGGACAAAT
>JASANA010003731.1:0-12731 GCA_030248095.1 Ptycholaimellus sp. GST1_10
AATCTGCAAGGGCTACGGCTTCCAGAACTCCGCCCACGGCTTTGGCTTTGACATCCAGATCTTTGCCTACAGCCTTCAGATGCCCATTGACCTCTTCTCATTCTACGCCCATCAATTGGTTGCCTAAAGAATGATGCGTCAATGTTCATCAATGGCCAGCACATTTCTTCTCTGCTCTTCAGCTACAAGGGGAAGTAATGCGACTGGTGCAGGCCTCCGGCCATCTGTTTATACATGGTCTAGTTCAGCAAACTCAGCGGCAACAGGGCCACCTTCGACTACAACCTGAACCAAGCAACAGCCAACGGCCACCCCATCTACACGGCCTGATTCGGCAGGCACAGGCCTATGGCCACCAGGAGTTCAGACTGTCCCTGCACTCTCGCTTCCGCAGCCTTCCTCTGTGGACTCCGACTGCGAACGGGAGACGTCAAACAGCAGCAACTATGTTAAGAGTCAATCTGTCCCTGCAATCCTCCTCCCTGCAGCCTTCCTCTGTGGACTCCGACTGCGGATAGGATTCGACAAACAGTGAGACTAAAAACTCAACTGCCAAGCTTCTCATCTCTAGCAGCCTTCCTCTGTGGACTCCGACTGCAGACCTGAGAATGGGACGACGCAACATCTGTCATTAGCAATTCCTTCAAGAGACAGCAGCCTTCCTCTGTGGACTCCGACTGTGGATTGAACTGCGAATTCAGATGCCTGCGGAAAGCCCCACCTAAGAGCTACAAAGAGCCAGCGGGCAACAACTACTCGGCCTCACTGCTACTCTTCTTTGTCGCCCTTATGGGGGAGGCAGAGAGACTGCAGGGGCATGCCCTGCTCCACTCTGCCCGTTTGCTGAGGGAGCGGAAGACAGGATTCAATAGCTGGGCCTAACCCACATGGGAGCGGTGTCACGCGAAGGCCCGGCAAAGCCCCTTGTTCCTTCTCTCTTTGGAGGCATATCTGCTCATTTGTTACTCTGCAAAGGCCTAGTACGCCTTTTGCCACCTTGAGCCATTGACGGATGGGAGGAGGATGCAGAGGAGAGCGAATTTGTCTTACGGGACTCTGAGCTGACGAGCACAGGATTCGCAACCGCGCAGGCCTACGAGGAGGCAATGACAGCGCCCAGCCTACCAGGTGGCTGGTTATCGACAAGGGAATGAGAATGGAACAATGAACCTCAGCATCAGTCAAGGCCTACCCGGCAGCCATTCGACAAGCGCAAATGACATTTGAGTCTGCTTTGCAGCCAAACTGTGGCTGATCTCGTCAGTGCGGGCCAAAAGGAGTCCGCCTTCGCAGCCTACTCTGGCGGCGATGGATGAGCACAGACTACATCGAGTCTGCTTTGCAGCCAAACTGGTGGCTGATCTTGTCAGTGCGGGCCAAAAGGAGTCTGCCTTCGCAGCCTACTCGGTGGCTGACTGGACGAGCACAGACTACTTCCAGTCTGCTTTGCAGCCAAACTGGTGGCTGATCTCGTCAGTGCGGGCCAAAAGGAGTCCACCTTCGCAGCCTACCAGGTGGCTGACTGGACAAGTGCAGACCACATCGAGTCTGCTTTGTGGCCAAACAAGTGGCCGACCTTGTCAGTGCGGGCCACTAGGAGTCCGCTCTCGGAGCCTAACTAATGGCCGACCGGACGAGCACAGACTACTTTGAGTCTGCTTCGCAGCCAAATGGGCGGCTGAATTTGACAAGTACGGACTACCAAGAGTCCATTACATGGCCAAACCAGTGGCCGAAGAAAGGGGCAGACTACTTTGAGTCTGCTTTGCAGCCAACTAAGGGGGGCTGATCCGACAAACACAGCCTACTGGATGTCTGCTTCGTCAGCCTCAAGTGACTGCATCAAACAAGAAATCTCGGCTCAGTGCAGCGCATTAAGATTGTTGCGACAATGCGTAGAGTGCATGGCCACGAATTTGGAGCAAGCTAAAGGCCTGGCCTCTACACAGCCAGCTTCAAACTTGCCTCACTTCGCTGCCTGCACAGCCCTCCTACCTACTATTCGGCACCCCTCAAACTCCCCCCTGCCTACACCCCCTCGCTGTACACTCCGCTCCATGGTGCCACACACTCTCCTGTGCACCCCCCAGCCTACACTATCAAGAACCTGCTCCCCCAGTCTTCGCAAGAAGGGCGGCAAGAAGAGAGAGAGAGGGCGGACTAATCGCTCCTCCCTCTGCAGGCCTACGCTTTCGGGCGCAAGCCACAAAAAGTGGCCTCCAAGGAGCTGGCAAACAGAGGAGATTAATGATCTCGCCCTGCCCACAGCAATATGTACTTGAACCAAGTAGACGCAAGAACAAATGTATTGCTCTGAGGGGGGGGAAGAAATGAATACCTACTATCGTCCATTGAATAGATGCGGAGGAGGAGAAAAAGGAGGAGAAGAAGGAGGAGAAGGAGAAAGAGTTCGGACAAATGGTTTTGAGCGATTTTCTATTGATTACTGCAATATTTTGGCGATTTCTCGCGAGTTTAGGACAATTCGATGATGCTCTTTCTAATGCAAAAAGAATCAGAACGATTGGATTCTTCTGTGAAGAGCAGATTTCTTATCAATTTAACGATCTAGCAATAACCCCTGAAAACATACACTTGGGCTCGATAAGAGGGGCTGGGCGCTGACGGTCGCTTTGCTCCCTCGCGCCAGCCCGACAGATATCACCCGGTACCATCGGCAGGCCAAATGTGGGTTTTTTCTCTCCAAATCTCGGGTTTGCTCTCGAGTAAAAACTCAAGGAAATACAATTTTTGACTCAGTGGAATCTGCTGCTTGGACAGTTTGCATTTTGTTTTTGGCGCGCAGTTCAGTGTCTCTTTCCATGCGCACCCAAAAACAAAATGCAATATGACGCAGCAGATTCCACTAGCAGAAATTGTATTTCCTTGACTTTTTACTCGAGACAAATGCAAATTTTGGAGAAAAGAGACCCACATTTGGCCTGCCGATGGTACCAGATATTTCTTCCACTTTTAATATAAAATAAAATGTATAAATACAAATTATATACTGTTGGTTATATATTTAGTTAAGACTTTATTAGATAAATAAATAAATAATGAACAAAACTTATTCAAATAATTTTTTTTAATAAAAATGACAAAAAAGAAGTTTCGAAAATGAAAAGTACAATGCAAATTTATTGGCAAAATAAAAAAATATTTGAGAAATTTTCATGGCTTAAACTCAGGACAATCGATTTTCGGGAGAGGAGAGCTTTAATTTAAGCCTGCCGATGGTACCAGTTATTTTCTCAACTTAAAAAACAACAGCTAAAATGAATACCAGAGAAGGATTCGAACCTCCTTGTTTCAACCATCAGTCCAATCGCTTAAACCACTACACCACTGGTGCACTTATGAGCAATGTATAAACTAACTGTTATGAATAAATAAATACATGAAGCCCAGGGACCCGAGGAAGGGGGGTGGGGGAAGAAATGAATACCTACTATCGTCCATTGAGCAGATGCGGAGGAGTAGTAGTAGTAGTAGTAGTAGTAGGAGGAGGAGGAGGAGGAGTTCGGACAAATGGTTTTTTACATTTTTCGTGCCAAAAGCAAAAGTTTTGTACAAAAGTCAAAAGATAAACTATAGTTAAATCGATGTTGCTCATTCCAATGGAAAAAGAATTAGAACAATAATGGAATCTGCTCTGTCACTTGTATTTTGTTTGAGCGAGCATGAAAAGAGCCTTGGAACTGCGCGCAAAAACAAAATGCAAATACCCCACAAGCAGATTCCATTAGTATTAGGAAAAATTCCCTGGCATCCTTGGCACAGTCAGGTTTTTGGGAGAAAAGAGCATGACTTTCGGCTTGCCGATGGTACCAGATATATAGATATATGCGGAATGACAGACGAAAAATGGGGTAATTAATAGCTTAAGCTGCTAAGTTGCCTGGGAAGTTGTGAGCTGTGAAGCTCCGCAGTCACCTATTGCACTCTGCGCCATATACTTGTTTGGTCATAAAGACATCATTAAAGTAGGTGTTACAAAAATAGCCATTTCTCAGCAACTAAGCTATATTTTGGGCCAGGGTTTCTTGGGCTGAGACCACATCTAAATAGACCAAATAACTGGTACCATCGGCAAGCCGAAAGAAATCTCTTTTCTCCCAAAAAATCGATTGCCCCGAGTGTAAAGCCAAAGAAATTGCCCAACTACTAATGGAATCTGCTTGTGGGGCATTTGCATTTTGTTTTCGCGCGCAGTTCCAAGGCTCTTTTCATGCGCGCTCAAACAAAATACAAAAGACACAGCAGATTCCATTAGTAGTTGGGCAATTACTTTGGCTTTACACTCGGGGCAATCGATTTTTTGGGAGAAAAGAGATTTCTTTCGGCTTGCCGATGGTACCAGTTATTTCCTCAACTTTAAACATACAAAAATAAATTTATATCAATTCATTTCTTCCTATTGTTGTTTTTAGTTTATAGTTTAATGCATAAATGAGTAATAAAAAACCATTTAACTAAAAAATAAAAGTTTGGAATGTGCAAAATTGGGAGATTTGAGACAGTGTGAAATTAGGAGAAAAAAACTTTAATTTTGGCTTGCCGATGGTACCAGCTATTTCCCCAAATTTGAATAAATAGACAAAAAATAAAATGATTGCCTGAGTAGGATTCGAACCTGCCAGTTTCAACCGGCTGCCCAACCGCTCAGACCACTACACCACTAGTGCATATAACTTAACCTAATGCACTTAACATAATGTTTATGAGTAAACGTGAGGCCCAATGACCAGTCAGGGGTTGGGGCAGGGGGAGAAATGAATACCTACTCTCGTTCATTAGCAGATGCGAAGCAACAGGGCAGCAGCAGGGCAGCAGCAGGGCAGCAGCAGCAGCAGCAGGAGTTCGGACGGCAATTTATTTTTCGATTTTCACCATGAAATACAAGGTTTTAGGGGCTTTTTACGCGAGTCTAGACTAATTTGTGGATGCTCTTTCTAGTGCAACAAGAATTAAAACGATTGGTGGCTCATAGCGGCAGCTAGAGCCTTATCAAAATTAAGATCTAGCATTGACCCTTGAAAATGACACCTGGGTCGAAAAGAGGGCCTGGGCGCTGACGGTCGCTGCGCTCCCTCGCGCCAGGCCAATTCATGGCCTAATCACGATTCCCAACTCGAACCTTCAATTTTTGGGAAGTGGAATACCCCTCCTACAAGGCCTCTAAATCCTCTCACAAACTGCCTCTTAATGTTTCAAAATTATGAGCAAGCATAATTCCATGGTTTTTCAATGAAATCTGCCGAATTTTGGCATGAAGATCCATCTGTGTGGTATCTTGTAGCGATGCCGCGCCTCTCTTGCCGTTAGCTGAGAATACCTTGTTGATTGGTTATGGTAGGGGCATTGTTAGTGGGGAGACCGTTTGGGACTTTCATCAGCAAAGGAGGTGAATGTGGGATGGTGAGCATCGCGGGAAGCATCATCATAGAACTTACACTTAAGTCTGTCTCTTCCGCCAAAACGGCTTGAAATATTCTAATAATTGTTCGTTGTAGCTCTTACGACTACGACCATTCGTTCAATTAGTACTAGTACTAGTACTACTACTAGTGCTACTATTAAAACTACTACTAGTGCTACTACTAGTGCTACTACTAAAACTACGACTAGTGTTACTACTGGTGCTACTACTAGTGCAACTACTAAAACTACGACTAGTGCTACTACTAAAACTACGACTAGTGCTACTACTAGTGCTACTACTAAAACTACGACCAGTCCTACTACTAGTGCTACTACTAAAACTACTAGTAAAACTACAACTAGTGCTACTTGTCCTACTACTTCCAATATCATAGAAAGTTAGACATACATATGTATAAAATAATAATGATTAGATCGAATTTTACATGCACTTTTAGAGAAATTTCCTTGCCTCTTGAAAACAACGGTAAGCGATAAATGTAAAATCTATGTTTGCATGGATATAAAAGAAATGAAGAAAAGTTGCTCAAAGGGAAATCACTATTCGGTAACCACTTTTTTTGTACTTCTGTCTACCGTGGGGAGGCTGGTTTATCCACGACTGATTTTGAGCAGTTACAACTCAAGCTGATGTGCGAGGAAGCCTTTTGTGGCAAAATTATGGGTTTTCCCTGTTTTTGTGACCGCGAAGCACGCTCGAAGGGCCCGCTTCGCGGTCTTTACAGATGCCTGACTTTTTCTATGTGTATTGGGCTGGCGCGAGGGAGCAAAGCGACTGTCAGCGCCCAGCCCCTCTTTTCGACCCATGTTTTGAGGGTTATTGCTAGATCTCAATTTTGATAAGGCTCTTGCTCCTTACAGGAAGCTCCATTCGCCCTGCCAATTAACCAAAACTCGAATGTAATCGCCCAAAAATGGCAGAATACAAGAAAAAATTACTGAAATTGTGAATCTCCGATTCAGTGCTCAATTCTCTTAGCTGGCCTCATCTTATTGTTTACACATACAATTGCTTGCAATACCTTGGGCATAAATGTGATGCGATTTTGTTTGATTCATCTTATCATTGAACTAGCTTGGGCTATAAGGTGATGAAATTAAATTTTGAACTCTTATCATATCATGAAATTGTGCTTGCTAAACATTGAACTTTACTAAAGAGCTAAGAGAGCCCAGAAAATTTAGCCCACATTGGAACGATTGTTCAGATAGAGCGAAAAAAACTAAACATTTATTAATATTGATAAGAAATATGCATTATAGCGAAAAATATTATTTAAAAGATTTATGCTTACAAATCAACGATAAGTAGCATAAAGATGACAATTATATTGCCTTAGATGCTGCCACAAAATCATTTAAATCGGAGAACCTTCATTTTTGACTGCGGAGCGGCCTGAAGGGCTGCTCTGCGGTATATAAAGGTTACTAAAGGTTTGTATATATATATGGTACCATCGGCAGGCCAAATGTGGGACTCTTTTCTCCAAATTTTGCAATTGCCTCGAGCAAAAAGTCAAGGAAATACATCTACTACTAGCGGAATCTGCTGCTTGGACAGTTGCATTTTGTTTTTGGCGCGCATATCAGTGTCTCTTTCCATGCGCGCCCAAAAACAAAATTATTATATAGTGGGTTATACTAACCCAAAAAGTATCTCTTATCTATATTTTACCTGCGATTGAAGTAGGGGAAATTTTTTTATTTAGCTTAATTTGAATTCTACTTGCGACTGAAGTGGATGAAATTTTTTCTTAGCAAAAAAATAAGTTATATATCTTAGATTGTGAACTTTGTGCACTGTAAAATTATTGTCAGTCCAATGTAAAACTGGATTAATTAATGATAAGAGAGCACCTGGCCAAAATACTAATAAGGGTATTTGAAATCTGAGGTCCCGAAAAAAGTAAAATGTAGCAACATTTTTAAAAAATATGCACAGCAAAAAATTTTTAACTGACTCTGCTACCTATCTCCATTGCAATTAATTGCAATTGAATACAAAAATATGCCTCAGTTTAATTTCACCTCTACATATGATAGTTTTCAAAAAATATACCAAAATTTGGGCTTAAAATTTAAAAAAAAATTATATTTCAACTAATGGGTAAAGTCTGCAAAATTTTGGAGCCAACTACATTTTGACCAAATCAATTGTCATTAAAGTAAGGTGCTCTCTTATCATTAATTAATCCAGTTTTACATTGGACTGACAATAATTTTACAGTGCACAAAGTTCACAATCTAAGATATATAACTTATTTTTTTGCTAAGAAAAAATTTCATCCACTTCAGTCGCAAGTAGAATTCAAATTAAGCTAAATAAAAAAATTTCCCCTACTTCAATTGCAGGTAAAATATAGATAAGAGATACTTTTTGGGTTAGTATAACCCACTATATAATAATTTCATCCACTTCATACAGGGGCAAGGCCCCTATGCATGCAGGCGAAGATGGGGTTGGTGATCAGCTGCTTGTTCACCACGGCCTGGTCGAAGCCCATGAAAAACATACCATAATCTACATCCCAAATTACCTATATGATGCTAATTGTAGGGTCAAAAACCCTTTAATATGCCTCCAGATGAAGTTGATGATGGGCTGCTTGTTCACCACGGCCTAGTGCAAGCCCATGGAGACCAGCTAGAAGCAAAGGGCTGCCAGGATCATAATCTACGTCCAAAATTACCTATATGATGCTATTTGTAGGCACAAAAACTCTTTAGAATGCCTCAAGACGAAGTTGGTGATGACCTGCTTGTTCACCACGGCCTGGTGGAAGCTTATGAAGACCAGATAGAAGTAAGCGGGCGCCAGAATCATAAGCTACGTCCAAAATTACCTATATGAAGATATTTGTAGGCACAAAAACCCTTTAGAATGCCTCAAGACGAAGTTGGTGATGACCTGCTTGTTCACCACGGCCTGGTGGAAGCTTATGAAGACCAGATAGAAGTAAGCGGGCGCCACAATCGTATTCTACGTGCAAAGTTACCTATATGGTGCTGTTTTCTAGACCAAAAACCCTTTACAATGCCTCAAAATGAAGTTGATGATGACCTGCTTGTTCACCACGGCCTCGTGCAAGCACAAGGAGACCAAGTAGAAGCAAACGGAGGCCACCATCGTAATCTACGTTCAAAATTACCTATATGGCGCTGTAATATTGGCGAAAAACCCTGTAAAAAGCATAAATATAGAGCTGGAATTGAAAAAACATGCAAAAACCCCCCAAAAACTGAATTTTTACCCAAAAAGTTGATGTTTCGACCTAAAAAACGCGGAAAATGCCCAGAAACTAGAGGTGCCTGAACTTTTTTGCCTCAGCGGCATCGATTTACCCTAGAACCGTTGAGATCCCCACCCCAGAAGTAGCCAAAGTGTCTGCAACTAGCTGGACGGACGGACGGACGGACAGACGGACGGTCGGACGGTGTGCACCCAGACACCAAACATTTTTAAAAAAAAAGTTTTTTGGAAATAACTTTTTTAATAAGGCTCTAAAAAATTTTTGTCCAAAGAGGACCCCCCACAATTCGACCACGGCGCGTCGATTGAGCCTATTTGCAGCGCTCTCCGACGTCTGTGTGACGAGCTACAGCCTGCCAAACTTTGGGAAAGCTGCAATTGGTTGTGTTGCTCGATAAGAGGGGCTTGGCGCTACCGCTCCGCTAACGCTCCGCTCGCGCAAGCCCAATGCAGATGACCATCGGCAGGCAAAACCTTCTCCAAAGCAAGCCGGAAAAAAAGGAAAACACGAGAAGCAGATTGCATTTTGTTTTTGGCGCGCAGTTAGTGTCTCTTTTCCATGCCGCCCAAAAAAAGCAGATACATAAATAGATGTATTTCCTTCACTTTTTACTCGAGGCAATTGCAAAATTTGGAGAAAAGAGTCCCACATTTGGCCTGCCGATGGTACCAGATATTTCTTCCACTTTTAATATAGTATAAAATGTATAAATACTAATTTTATATTGTTGGTTATATTTTAATTTATATTTTATTTGATATATAAAGAATAATAAATTAAAAAACTTGTTCAAAAAATATAACAAAAAAATATTTAAAATTGAAAAATACAATGCAATCTTATTGGCAACTTATTTTTTTGCGAAATTTTCTAGACTTATACTTAGGCCAATCGATTTTTGGCAAAAATAGTTTTATTTTTGGCCTGGCGATGGTACCAGTTGTTTTCCCAACTTTAATACACAAAATAAAAATGAATGCCTGACAAGGATTCGAACCTTCCAATTTTGTCCATCTGCCCAATCGCTTTCACCACTACACCACTGTTGCATATGGCTAATTAGATTAACTGAAGAGCTAAATACATTAGGCCCAGGGACCTGGGGAAGGGTGGCGGGGGAATAAATGAATACCTACTATCGTCCATTGAATAGATGCGGAGAAGAAGAAGAAGAAGAAGGAGGAGGAGGAGGAGGAGGAGGAGGAGGAGTTCGGACAAATGTTTTTTTGCATTTTTCATAGTAAAACAAATAGTTTTTTGCAAAAGTCAAAAGATAAACTATAGTCAATTCGATGTTGCTCTTTCCACTGCAAAAAGAATTAAAGAATGGCGGAGTCGGAGGACGCTGCTGGGGTGCAGGAGTTGTCGAGGGCGCAGGAGGTGGAGGCGGCGGGAGCGGATGAGGTGCAGGAGGTGAGCTCGGTGGTATCAGTAGCATCAGCTCTGGATCCAGGTCCCCTTCTGCCTCGGCTGCTGGTGCTCCAGCGGGCGGATCCTGACCAACGCCGATGAGCTCGATCTGCACGTGACCTTCCCCCGTGACTCGCCTCGCCAGCAGGCAGTGCGGGTGGCAGCTGCTAAAGTCTGGCAATTTCTTTGATACCCATGGGATAACTGATTGAACTCTGTGCGTTTCCTGTAGGAGAGGGTGTACGGGCTGAAGATGTTGATCTTGGACCTCCAAGAACTCCACGGCCCTGTCAGTTTCAAGAACACGGGCTGATCGCCTTGGCCTTGTGTCCATGCCGGAGACGCGTTCCGCGCGCCGAGATGAGAGCAGACATGGTGTCCGGCTTTCAGGCTAAGCCTTTAAGAACATTCCAGAAACGACAGCAGTCATGGAAAATTAAACTTTACTCCGAAGGAATTCACCTGTGCTGGTCTCACTGCTCGGGAGAACTACTGAATGGAGTCGCCGCAGTACCTCTGCATCTTGTAGCGGAGTCCAGTAGCTGGAAATTAGAAGATGTTTTATTTCCATTTATTGAAGAACAGGGCGACTCTTCATTCTGTTTCCTGGCCCATGGATGAGGCATTGTCTGGGGGTCTTAGCAGATGGTTCAGCAGGCGAATTGCATTCAACTCATCACGCACATATGAATGATATTGGCCATTTCTGCTAAAAAGAGGGTTGTAAAAATCAACTGGGTCTGCAGGGGAAGCAAATAGGGTAAAGGATCCCTAGTTCTAGGTTGTGTGATACTGTAAGCCCAAAAAATCGGCTGGGAGTGCCTGGTTGAGGTGAGCGCAAAATTGCTGCATGTGTGCCCTTGTTGACATTCCTTGGAGACCCATAAATGGGCATTTGAGCCCCCCACAGTTTCCTGGGGCTACCAGGGCCCCCAAAAAGCATAAAACTATCCTTGCTAGCTCATTTTCACTAGGTCTAGATGTAAAGAAGAGACGGCCAACGCTTCTCCTGCAGCGGTTGTGGGCACCCCATGTGTCCAGGCCATGCATCCATAGGGTGTAGCAAAGATTGGCATTGGCCTGATCCTGGAGGAGGAGGTCAGTGGGGCCTGGGAGGTGGATGGAGTCCAGGATGTACTTGAGGCAGCATCTGCAGGGCAGTGGTGGGATGGATAGACACGAGAAAGGATCAGGACAGGCCAGCCCCGCCCAGCGCACTCCACCGCCAGCCCATCCAGCTCCGGAATGTCGCACTGCTAGGTCTAGATCCAAAGGGAAACTGAAAAGAGGAAGAGGGGCAGAAAAGGCATACGCCTGCTCTCTTCCTTTGTCTGGGCCTGGTGCTCCTTCTGCCGGTGGGCCTCCACCTTGTAGGCATGGCACCCAGAAGTTTGTATTGGTCTTGCTGCGAGCCCATGACCACATGGTAATCGCCCCACCACAACGCTCTGCAATCCAATTTGGGCTTGGCGATTATACTGGGGGGAAAAGCAGTTGAAGTTTGGTCTAGATGTAATGTTAAGTTTAGAGAAGGTGGAGGCCACTTACTGGGTGGCTGTCACTTTGATTGATTTCCCCAAGGCGCAGTAGCAGTAGGGTACCGCTGTTGCTCTGCATCCTGGCACCTACGGTGTTGAAGCCCAGCCCGCGGAGTGGTGGTAGTGGAGTTGGGCATTGCATTTGTCCTGGATGCTGCAGGTCCGACTCAAACTCCGTCTTTTCCAGCACTATCCCTCAAACAACATTCAAATTACATAATATCATGGAAGAATTAAACTTACTCCGAAATGATCCCAGCCTGGTTGCTGAGACTCAACCGCCCGCGGAGTACCAACAGTGCACAGTCTCTCTCAGCACCTCTGCATCTTGGAACGCAGTCTCAGTAGCTGGAAATTAGAAGATGTTTTATTTCCATCTATTGAAAACATGTCAACTGTTCATTATGTGTCCTGGACTGTGTTCGAGGGCATTGTCTGGGGGCTCAGCAGCTGGACTCTCCCCTTCCACTTCTTCTCCTTGGCGACTAGATTTGCAAACATCCAGAATGCAAACACCCTTCCCATGGGTTCTGCTCTCACTGCAACACCCTTTTTTTGGTTAGTTTCGTTGGAGACTAAGAAAAAAAGATTTCTGCACTTTCACCATGGGCGGCTGAAACTTACAGCAAGCGGAGATATGTTGACGCGAGGCTTTGATGTAGTCGTTTTGTAGAGCTCAAGCATTTGCGCCCTGCTCGAAAGCCTCCCCGACCCAGCCGCTTCCCACATTTGAGCCCAATCTGTCCGTCGCACTGAGCCGTTCTTACCGACGTCCAGGGCGATGCCGATGAGCCCAGTCTGCAAATTAACTTGAAGTCTTTGCAGTATTACATCTAGATCATCAGAATATCTGTATTGCGTCTACATATTATAGCTTATGCCGGAGGCTGAAAAGAAGGGTACCGCTCCGTCGCCGGACTCTGGCACCGACGGTGTTGAAGCCTAGCCCGCGGGAGTTGGGCATAGCATTTGTCCTGATGTGAGGTCCGTGAGGCCAGGGGGATGGATCCCTTGCAGGGCTTGCTGGAAGGGGCGTCGTAGAAGGGGGCATCGGCAGGGCAGTGGGGCGAGGGCAGCCGGGGCAGCA
>JASANA010003732.1:0-30319 GCA_030248095.1 Ptycholaimellus sp. GST1_10
AATGTAAATTCCATCTAATGTGATTTAAATTCAATCTGCAAACTATCACTCATGCTGACTTAGTCTAATTCACAGCGTTGCTTTCTTAGAGGGGGGGGGGCTGGCTGGCACGAGGACTGGGACCTGCTTGACTAACTCCGATGCATGAAGAGGGGACGCCGAAAATTTCCCATTGTACAAATGAGTGGACAATCCCACTTCATTGTTGTCATCCTCTTCCTCTCTTCTTTTTGATTTTCGAATGATATTTTTTAATAAGAACTGGAGCAAGAAGCAGGACGCGGGTGTGGAGGTGGAGATGTTCCAGCCCGCCAAGCAGAAAGGCGCCACAGCTTGTGGCTTCTTCAGCCTTGCCTTCTTCATCGACATCCTCCTTGGCCACAGCCCTGAAGCACGGCTCTACCCTAGGCAAGCCCAAGTCCAGGCCAAGGTCCTAGCCAATCTCCATTCGCGGCAGCTGCAGGTTCTCCCGTTTCCTTTCACCTTCACAGCTCAATGATGCTGAGTGGTAGGTGGTCTCATTGGATGACCTGGAGCAGCCTCTGCCAGCTCGGTCCAGCTGCCGGGTGGTAGAAGACTGCTGCGGACGCCTCCGGCCTCAGTCTGAGCTCATGCTGCAGTGCGACGGCTGCAACCAGTGGAATCACGCCTCACGCCAGTGCACCAATCGTTCCAAGAGAGATATTCGTATTGCGGCAACTTCTTCTGCTCCATATTTCTGCTCTCTATGCCGACAGTGATTTTGTTATGGCTTGTCCTAGTTCTTGATTCTCTCATAGTGACAAACTCTTTTGCATTGTTGCAATGGTAGCTCACAGTCCTAGGGCGCGACAGCAAAACCTAATCAAGCAACCTAGTTCTTGATTCTCTCATAGTGACAAACTCTTTTGCATTGTTTCAATGGTAGCTCACAGTCCTAGGGCAAATCAAAACCTAATCAAGCAACCTTCAATGGATGAAATAACCATCAATGGGCTAGTTATGTGGGCGGATGACGAGCGTTGAAAAGTCGGCATTGTGGATTAGGTGGAAGGCAAAGCCCCAGTTTGCCCTAGCTTGCTTGGCGCAGGACAGGCACTCACACTCCACACAGAGACGTCACACTCGCTCAGAGATGATGAGGTGGAATGGAACTGAACTCGAGGAGGGACAAGCCTATAAATGTTTCCTCTTATGTTTCACCAAGCCTATAAAGAGAGAATGTGAGTTCTTCGATTCGATGGTTCCAGGAGTTCGTTTGTCGAAAGGGATGTGACGTAAATAATAAATTGCCGTCTGCTTATGAATGAGCAGTGAATTTTGTATATGGACCAATAGCAATGAAATGGGCCTCTCAAAATGTATGCTTAATTTAATTCAAAATGAATCACGATTGTGGAAAGGTTAGGTTAGGCGTTCAATGTTAGGTACAGGTTAGACCAAATTCGACTAATACTTACTTGGGCTTACCTGATCTGGGTCAAAGCGTCAGATAAGCCGAAAGAGAATACAATGGAACTGGTTTAGAAAGTTCACTGGATTATTTGAGCACGCGCCTTCCCGTGTCGTGGGAACAATTGAGCATCAGTTTGGAAGCGCTAAAATAAGCCAATTGTATAACTGTAGTCCGGTACAGGCTGTCTTCAGGCTGTCCAACTATTCTGGTCATCAACTTTGTGGAGTAGAACATGGTAAGAATCCTGGTCATTGTCAGTATTTAGTGGCTCTTTAAGTGGTTGTATGTGGCGATGCTATGTGTGGAAAGCGAGTTTTTAAGTGGGTCTAATGGGTTATATTTTGACAGGGTTCTGTGGCAATGGGAGGTGGGACGCAGGAGCTCGTGGACATACTGGGGCGACTGCCGCATGTGGCCAATCGCATCATCGACCTCCTGGACATGAAGGAGTGGGCCTGTCTACAGCACACCTGTCAACGCATTCGCGCCGCCGTCCACCGACACGCACAGCCGACCTATCTCGGCATAGAGATAGACTTCCTCGAGCAGAACCCAGGGCCAAGACTCGTGATCGCCAAGCAAGCCCCAGCCCAAGACCTGCTACGAGCAAAGAGCCCAGACCCACGCGCCATTGTTGTTGACTTTCTCCTTGCACTTGGGGCTAGGCAATGTCCCTTTGCTGATTTTGCAGATGAAGACAGCAGATGAAGAAGGTGCCAGCTGCAGCATGCTGGACGTGGCGTGGAGTCGTTGGAATTTGAGCCGCCTGACAAATCTGGAGCTGGCCATCGAGTGGGACTTTCATCATCCGCATCCCACGCTGCAGAGGCAGCTTCGGGAGCTGAATCACCTGCGCAATTTCGACCTCACCCAACTGCGTGGACTGAAAGTCAACGTTCGGGATGGCGCCTCCTGCTACGAGCACTTCACATGGCTGCCGGAGGTCGTGGGGCAGCTGGAGTCGGTTGAAGGCCACTGCTACAGCGTTCTCGCCCTGCCAGGCCTCAATGGTGCGCCCATCCGTCGGTGCCAGATGGACTACGACCCCGGCCTTCTGTCGCCCCTCCCTGCAGCCGACGTATCCTTCCCTACCCTGCAAGAAATGCGGCTATTCAACTTTGGTTCAAATTTTCCTGCCTTTAGTCCAATCTGATCTGAGACTAAGTAAGGTCTTTACAATCGTATTATTTGGTTGGCATACAATATAGCTCAACTTTGGTTCATATTTTCCCGCCTTTAGTCCAATATGATCTGAGACTAAGTAAGGACTTTACAATCTTATTATTTGGTTGGCATACAATAGAAATTGTATAGGTGATCGCAACGCCAGCGGGGAGCAAGATTTCGTCCTGGAACTGCTGAAGCACTGTCCTCGGCTGGAGAAGTACAGGACGGCATGTTGCTGTAACGAAGGTCTGGAGATGGTGATGCTGGCCTGTCTGGAGGCTGGGCGCAGTTTCTGCTGGGATGTAGCTGAGCTTCAGTACCTCCAAATCAACGGCCATGGGGTGGGGTGGGCGGAGGGGGAGTTTGATCACTGGCTCAGAGAGCTCATTCACCGCCAACCCCGTCTCCATGTTGAGCGCATGACCATCGACGAGGATGGCCACCAACGGCACTGCATTCAATTCACTGCTCTATCCAGCCCCCATTTCCTATTTAGCCTTTCCTACAACGCATTGCTATAACTTAATAGAATATTTTCAGTTGTGTTTTTATGTTTTTCGCTGTTTTCACACTTGATCGAAGAGGCTTGCGTCTGCTAACAGGCGGCGAGCCAGTTCTTCCAACAGGATTGGAGCCCCCATGCTGGTGGACACGAGCATTGGGTCGAAGGTCAACCGACGTCCAGCCTTCTCCGGGTAGCCTTGCAGGAGGGAAATCGAACCGATATAGAAGTTCGACCGCCAGACGTTGCCAAGACATCTTGATCGAAGAGGCTTGCGTCTGCTAACAGGCAGCGAGCCAGTTCTTCCAACAGGATTGGAGCCCCAGTGCTGGTGGACACGAGCATTGGGTCGAAGGTCAACCGACGTCCAGCCTCCTCCGGGTAGCCTTGCAGGGAGGGGAATAGAACCGATATTGGAGCTGGCACAAGTCGTCCAAGACATCTTGATCGAAGAGGCTTGCGTGTCTGCTAACAGGCGGCGAGCCAGTTCTTCCAACAGGATTGGAGCCCCAGTGCTGGTGGACACGAGCATTGGGTCGAAGGTCAACCGACGTCCAGCCTCCTCCGGGTAGCCTTGCAGGAGGAATCGACATTGGAGCTGGCGCAGCTCGTCCAAGACATCTTGATCGAAGAGGCTTGCGTCTTGGCGGCGAGCCAGTTCTTACCAACAGGATTGGAGCCCCAGTGCTGGTGGACACCAGCATTGGTCGAAGGTCAACCGACGTCCAGCCTCCTCCGGGTAGCTTTGCAGGAGGATAGAACCGATACTGGAGCTGGCACAAGTCGTCCAAGACATCTTGATCGAAGAGGCTTGCGTCTGCTAACAGGCGGCGAGCCAGTTCTTCCAACAGGATTGGAGCCCCAGTGCTGGTGGACACGAGCATTGGGTCGAAGGTCAACCGACGTCCAGCCTCCTCCGGGTAGCCTTGCAGGAGGGGAATAGAACCGATATTGGAGCTGGGGCATAGCTCGTCCAAGACATCTTGATCGAAGAGGCTTGCGTCTGCTAACAGGCGGCGAGCCAGTTCTTCCAACAGGATTGGAGCCCCAGTGCTGGTGGACACGAGCATTGGGTCGAAGGTCAACCGACGTCCAGCCTCCTCCGGGGTAGCCTTGCAGGAGGGGAATACAACCCCAGATATTGGAGCTGGCACAAGTCGTCGAAGACATCTTGATCGAAGAGGCTTGCGTCTGCTAACAGGCGGCGAGCCAGTTCTTCCAACAGAGAATTGGAGCCCCAGTGCTGGTGGACACGAGCATTGGGTCGAAGGTCAACCGACGTGCCAGCCTCCTCCGGGTAGCCTTGCAGGAGGGAAATGGAGAACCGATATTGGAGCTGGCACAAGTCGTCCAAGACATCTTAAGCGAAGAGCCAACCTGATTATAACAGGCGGCGAGCCAGTTCTTCCAACAGGATTGGAGCCCCAGTGCTGGTGGACACGAGCATTGGGTCGAAGGTCAACCGACGTCCAGCCTCCTCCGGGTAGCCTTGCAGGAGGGGAATAGAACCGATATTGGAGCTGGCACAAGTCGTCCAAGACATCTTGATCGAAGAGGCTTGCGTCTGCTAACAGGCGGCGAGCCAGTTCTTCCAACAGGATTGGAGCCCCAGTGCTGGTGGACACGAGCATTGGGTCGAAGGTCAACCGACGTCCAGCCTCCTCCGGGTAGCCTTGCAGGAGGGGAATAGAACCGATATTGGAGCTGGCACAAGTCGTCCAAGACATCTTGATCGAAGAGGCTTGCGTCTGCTAACAGGCGGCGAGCCAGTTCTTCCAACAGGATTGGAGCCCCAGTGCTGGTGGACACGAGCATTGGGTCGAAGGTCAACCGACGTCCAGCCTCCTCCGGGTAGCCTTGCAGGAGGGGAATAGAACCGATATTGGAGCTGGCACAAGTCGTCCAAGACATCTTGATCGAAGAGGCTTGCGTCTGCTAACAGGCGGCGAGCCAGTTCTTCCAACAGGATTGGAGCCCCAGTGCTGGTGGACACGAGCATTGGGTCGAAGGTCAACCGACGTCCAGCCTCCTCCGGGTAGCCTTGCAGGAGGGGAATAGAACCGATATTGGAGCTGGCACAAGTCGTCCAAGACATCTTGATCGAAGAGGCTTGCGTCTGCTAACAGGCGGCGAGCCAGTTCTTCCAACAGGATTGGAGCCCCAGTGCTGGTGGACACGAGCATTGGGTCGAAGGTCAACCGACGTCCAGCCTCCTCCGGGTAGCCTTGCAGGAGGGAAATAGAACCGATATTGGAGCTGGCACAAGTCGTCCAAGACATCTTGATCGAAGAGGCTTGCGTCTGCTAACAGGCGGCGAGCCAGTTCTTCCAACAGGATTGGAGCCCCAGTGCTGGTGGACACGAGCATTGGGTCGAAGGTCAACCGACGTCCAGCCTCCTCCGGGTAGCCTTGCAGGAGGGGAATAGAACCGATATTGGAGCTGGCACAAGTCGTCCAAGACATCTTGATCGAAGAGGCTTGCGTCTGCTAACAGGCGGCGAGCCAGTTCTTCCAACAGGATTGGAGCCCCAGTGCTGGTGGACACGAGCATTGGGTCGAAGGTCAACCGACGTCCAGCCTCCTCTGGGTAGCCTTGCAGGAGGGGAATAGAACCGATATTGGAGCTGGCACAAGTCGTCCAAGACATCTTGATCGAAGAGGCTTGCGTCTGCTAACAGGCAGCGAGCCAGTTCTTCCAACAGGATTGGAGCCCCAGTGCTGGTGGACACGAGCATTGGGTCGAAGGTCAACCGACGTCCAGCCTCCTCCGGGTAGCCTTGCAGGAGGGGAATAGAACCGATATTGGAGCTGGCACAAGTCGTCCAAGACATCTTGATCGAAGAGGCTTGCGTCTGCTAACAGGCGGCGAGCCAGTTCTTCCAACAGGATTGGAGCCCCAGTGCTGGTGGACACGAGCATTGGGTCGAAGGTCAACCGACGTCCAGCCTCCTCCGGGTAGCCTTGCAGGAGGGGAATAGAACCGATATTGGAGCTGGCACAAGTCGTCCAAGACATCTTGATCGAAGAGGCTTGCGTCTGCTAACAGGCGGCGAGCCAGTTCTTCCAACAGGATTGGAGCCCCAGTGCTGGTGGACACGAGCATTGGGTCGAAGGTCAACCGACGTCCAGCCTCCTCCGGGTAGCCTTGCAGGAGGGGAATAGAACCGATATTGGAGCTGGCACAAGTCGTCCAAGACATCTTGATCGAAGAGGCTTGCGTCTGCTAACAGGCGGCGAGCCAGTTCTTCCAACAGGATTGGAGCCCCAGTGCTGGTGGACACGAGCATTGGGTCGAAGGTCAACCGACGTCCAGCCTCCTCCGGGTAGCCTTGCAGGAGGGGAATAGAACCGATATTGGAGCTGGCACAAGTCGTCCAAGACATCTTGATCGAAGAGGCTTGCGTCTGCTAACAGGCGGCGAGCCAGTTCTTCCAACAGGATTGGAGCCCCAGTGCTGGTGGACACGAGCATTGGGTCGAAGGTCAACCGACGTCCAGCCTCCTCCGGGTAGCCTTGCAGGAGGGGAATAGAACCGATATTGGAGCTGGCACAAGTCGTCCAGACATCTTGATCGAAGAGGCTTGCGTCTGCTAACAGGCGGCGAGCCAGTTCTTCCAACAGGATTGGAGCCCCAGTGCTGGTGGACACGAGCATTGGGTCGAAGGTCAACCGACGTCCAGCCTCCTCCGGGTAGCCTTGCAGGAGGGGAATAGAACCGATATTGGAGCTGGCACAAGTCGTCCAAGACATCTTGATCGAAGAGGCTTGCGTCTGCTAACAGGCGGCGAGCCAGTTCTTCCAACAGGATTGGAGCCCCAGTGCTGGTGGACACGAGCATTGGGTCGAAGGTCAACCGACGTCCAGCCTCCTCCGGGTAGCCTTGCAGGAGGGGAATAGAACCGATATTGGAGCTGGCACAAGTCGTCCAAGACATCTTGATCGAAGAGGCTTGCGTCTGCTAACAGGCGGCGAGCCAGTTCTTCCAACAGGATTGGAGCCCCAGTGCTGGTGGACACGAGCATTGGGTCGAAGGTCAACCGACGTCCAGCCTCCTCCGGGTAGCCTTGCAGGAGGGGAATAGAACCAATATTGGAGCTGGCACAAGTCGTCCAAGACATCTTGATCGAAGAGGCTTGCGTCTGCTAACAGGCGGCGAGCCAGTTCTTCCAACAGGATTGGAGCCCCAGTGCTGGTGGACACGAGCATTGGGTCGAAGGTCAACCGACGTCCAGCCTCCTCCGGGTAGCCTTGCAGGAGGGGAATAGAACCGATATTGGAGCTGGCACAAGTCGTCCAAGACATCTTGATCGAAGAGGCTTGCGTCTGCTAACAGGCGGCGAGCCAGTTCTTCCAACAGGATTGGAGCCCCAGTGCTGGTGGACACGAGCATTGGGTCGAAGGTCAACCGACGTCCAGCCTCCTCCGGGTAGCCTTGCAGGAGGGGAATAGAACCGATATTGGAGCTGGCACAAGTCGTCCAAGACATCTTGATCGAAGAGGCTTGCGTCTGCTAACAGGCGGCGAGCCAGTTCTTCCAACAGGATTGGAGCCCCAGTGCTGGTGGACACGAGCATTGGGCCGAAGGTCAACTGACGTCCAGCCTCCTCCGGGTAGCCTTGCAGGAGGGGAATAGAACTGATATTGGAGCTGGCACAAGTCGTCCAGACATCTTGATCGAAGAGGCTTGCGTCTGCTAACAGGCGGCAAGCCAGTTCTTCCAACAGGATTGGAGCCCCAGTGCTGGTGGACACGAGCATTGGGTCGAAGGTCAACCGACGTCCAGTGTTGAGGAAACGGCGCGTTTGGCAGTATGGTATGCGATCATCTCATTCTCACCCCCTACCCCATCGCCAGCATCATCCATTTCAACCGCCCACCCTCCCTCTTTTGCATCCTCCTGCAATCATTACACACTTTTGCTTGAGTAAAGAGGAGGAAGAAAACTAACCTTCGATGCGCAACATAGCTAAGGAGGAGTCAGACCTCTCCATCCTTCAGCTTTGGAGCCTGTACCAGGGGGTTCACCTTCGTCGGCGGCCAGAGCATCCTCAAGGACAACTTCAGCTTCCTTTCTCTGGACCCCCAGCCGCAGGTCTCCCATCTCTTTCATCACCTCCTTCCTCAAACTCGCCTCTGCCGAGTTCAAGCTTCGTCTCCTCTTCATCGACCTCTTCTATCCACTCACCCTCCCAACAGCCCTCTCTAGGGCTAGAGTCAGAATCAGAACAAGGTCGAGAAGATGAGCTCCAAGCAGCCCAGCGCCTCTGTCGCGGGCCCTGCCCTACCTCTCCCGCTTCACCTCATCTCCCAAACCTACCCCATCGAGTGCAGCCATGCCTGTGACGCCAAGAATCACCTCCCCAACCAGATCAAGTGCTTCCGGTGCCAGGACATCTACTGCCTCGCCGGCCTCTACAACGCCTTCTCGCCCTCCAGCGCCGCCTCCAAGACCGCCTTCCGAGCTCTGGAGGCCCGCCACAACCTCTCCAAGACCGTCGCCCCCAGAGAGAGTGGATGGAGAGCACCTCGGCCCTTCCTCTTCCTCTGTCCACCCTGCAGTTGGGCATGGGACGCTCTCCTCGCCCTCTCCTCCAGCTCAAGGACCAGGGCCTCCTCAAGCACACCTCCTACCACCAGTACTCCTACATTGGCCCCACCTGCTTTGAGGAGCACACAGGTCTTCCCTTTCATCGATCGAGCCTTCAGAGCCTCACAAGGAGCGCTTCTGGGCGGAGATGATGGGGGGAGCGAGAGCCAGTCCCCGATCCTTCATCCTCTCCTCACCTTCCCCATCGCGTCGGGCGGCATTCCCAAGTCCGAGTTCCTCCAGCAGCTGGCTGCCGGGGCACCTGGACGATGCAGCGCCGGTGGACGATGAGGAGAGGACAACGGGGGAGGAAGGAGACGGCGGACAGGAGGAGAACCAGGAGCAGGACAACAACCTGGAGATGGAGGAGGATGCACCCGCCATCCGCATAGCCCAGCTTCAGAGAGAAGCCCCCGATGCCACCAAGGAAGCCCTCCAAACCCAGGCCACCGTCTCCCAGCAGTGCCTCACCAAGCTCCAGGCCAACCTGGACTCCATCGCAGCTGAGCGCCTCAGCGCCCAGAAGGCCCTGCAGGAGGCCAAGCATGTCCAGCAGGAGCAGAGCGGCCCAACTTCTCCAGGAACAAGCTCTCCGTCAGCAAGCAGAGTCCACCTCCCAGTCGATGCAGAACGAGGTGGAGCATTTGCGGCACACTGTGGAGGGCGTAAAGAAGGAGATGCAGCAGCGCCTCAAGGCCATCCAGGAAGAAGGAGCTCAGGTTCAGCGTCAGTTCCAGGAAGCCGAGTCTCGCCTCCACCGGGACCTCCGGCTCCACCACCAGTTCCAAAGAACGGATGCCCTCTCCTCTACTCTCGTCCAGAAGAGCACCGAGGCCAACCAGGCACAGACGAGGAACATGGCCCTGCAGAAGGAGGTGGAGCGGATGAAGGAATGGAATATTTGGCAGGCAATCATATTTTCAAAATCCGTAATAGGGTTGGTCCTTGGCTAAGAGGGGACCGTGCTTCCGCTCCGCTCGCACGGCCCCAATAGCATAGGGAGCCTCCCCCGTCCCTATGTTATAGCATAAGGAGCCTCCCCCGTCCCTATGTTATAGCATAAGGAGCCTCCCCCGTCTCTATGTTATATCATAAGGAGCCCCCCGCCCTATGTTATAGCATAGGGAGCCTCCCCCGTCCCTATGTTATAGCATAAGGAGCCTCCCCCGTCTCTATGTTATAGCATAAGGAGCCTCCCCCGTCCCTATGTTATAGCATAAGGAGCCCCCCCCCTATGTTATAGCATAGGGAGCCTCCCCCGTCCCTATGTTATAGCATAAGGAGCCCCCCCCCTCCCTATGTTATAGCATAGGAGCCTCCCCCGTCCCTATGTTATAGCATAAGGAGCCTCCCCCCGTCTCTATGTTATAGCATAAGGAGCCTCCCCCCGTCTCTATGTTATAGCATAAGGAGCCCCCCTCCCTATGTTATAGCATAGGGAGCCTCCCCCGTCCCTATGTTATAGCATAAGGAGCCTCCCCCGTCTCTATGTTATAGCATAAGGAGCCTCCCCCGTCCCTTTGTTATTGCATAAGGAGCCCCCCCCCCTCCCTATGTTATAGCATAGGGAGCCTCCCCCGTCCCTATGTTATATCATAAGGAGCCTCCCCCGTCCCTATGTTATAGCATAAGGAGCCTCCCCCGTCTCTATGTTATAGCATAAGGAGCCCCCCCCCTCCCTATGTTATAGCATAGGGAGCCTCCCCCGTCCCTATGTTATAGCATAAGGAGCCTCCCCCGTCTCTATGTTTAAGCATAAGGAGCCTCCCCCGTCTCTATGTTTAAGCATAAGGAGCCTCCCCCGTCTCTATGTTTAAGCATAAGGAGCCTCCCCCGTCTCTATGTTTAAGCATAAGGAGCCTCCCCCGTCTCTTTTGCAAGCGTTTTGCATCTCAGTTTGGCCTATTATAGGCATGTTTCCAGTCTTAGAATGCTTTGTTCCAACCTTTCCAAGTGCTGGCCATGTCTTTTGTTTTGCTGAGGAGACTCTCGAGAAGTTGTTTGGGAGAAAAAATGAGAAGAAAAGCACCACAGAAGATCAAGAAGACAAATAATATATTAGACGATAGCCTGTACCGCCTATATAAACGTCAAAACGTCAAAGATATCATTTATAGGCGATAAACGGTAACGTCTATATACAGCTATCGCCTATATATATATATAGACGATAGTCGGTACCGCCTATATACGTCAAATATAAAATATATCGCCTTAGCCGTTATATTAGACGTTTATATGTATATAGGCGGTACACCCATTTCCGTTATCTTTTATAGCCGGTAGCCAATCTCAAACCAAGTGCCCATCTTTGACTGTGGCAGTACTAAGTAAGTATAGTTGCTTAGGGACCACCAAACATAGTTGATAACTTAAAAACTACTTGTTTTCTTTTCCAACTGCCCCCCCCCCAAATGAAATCTTTTCCAACTATCCCCCCAAACGAAATCTATTACAACTATCCCCACCCAAATTTGTACTTTTCCAATTGTCCCCCCCCCCCAAATAGTAAAACATTGTTAACCTACAATCCTTAATGATTTGAGCACCTTGAACATGGTTAGGAGATTTGGCGGGGCGACTCTTCCGAGGGGGGGGCAAATTCGTTGGGGGGGGGGGGTGGGGCAAGCTTCAAAAGCAAACACATGGCGTAAAATGATGCGAATTATATGAATTTCAATAGTATACCGCTCAACAGGCGGCATTAGGCAATGCTTATGGCGAAACTTGGACTCGCTAATTCTGCTATATTCTAGCAACTTGAATGGAGCTTCTGCAATCGTAATACATTATCATCATACCGCTGCAAATTGAAGATTAAAATAACTAACCTAGCTTAAGCATTGCTATGATGAGAGTTAACGCTAAACACAGTACAAAAAGACGCCCACATTTTCCAACAGACCACATTTGATTGCCTCTGTAATCAACTCAAAAATCCATGGGTCTCCTATTCTTGCTCCTCTCAGAAACCGCGTCTTAAAATAGCACCGCGTAACAAATAATGTAGGCTTTGAAATTTTCTTAAACATTCCGTGTTGTACACAATCCCCCTTTTCCAGCAATGCCATTCAGCTAGTGCATGGCAAATGCCCTTGGCAAACATGCCCTTTCTTTTGTACCTGTTACCCGAAGGAGGCAAGGAACAAGCATGCCAGCTTCTTCATAAAATGGAGAATGTGAAATGGAAAATAATTTGAAGTGCTGAATAATGCTGCATTTTACTGCCTACTAAAGTTTTGGCAAAGGACTAAAGTTGTAGACTAAAATTCGCATATGTATTCGGTTGAATGAGCATTGATTTTCTTGTTTTCAATTCACCTAATAGCTCAAAATAGTCAAAATGATGTCAACTGCTTCATGTTTGCCATCGGCCCATTGCTCCCTCGAAATGCAAAATTTTAACGTCTTAACTGATAACTTCCTGAGCAAAACCTTTTCTCGTATCCCGAGCAAAATAAGTTGTAAAGCAATACGAAAACAGTGGCAAATTAGCAAAAGGCCTTCAAAAAAGTCGGAGAGATTGGTGATTGGATAGATTGATCGCAAATAATACATACACAGAATCACTAAAGTTTACACAATAAGCATAAGCTCAAGCATAAGCTTCACATTAATTTGTATCATTTCCTATTTTCCACAAAACTTGCGATGAGCTGCAATGATTGCAGCCTTCAGCTCTCATCAAGCGAATTCGCAGGCCATGTGACCAGGCTTCATCTTGGCAGTGCCAAGTCTCAGCCGCTCTGGGCTTGTGCTCACTGCGAGTTTGCATCCCACAGACCTGCAGAATCCGTCATTCACGCCCTTCTTACAAACCACCTAAGCGTTCAGCTGAAAAGTCCACTCTCCTCCATTACTTCCAAACTCGCCGCCCTACAAGAAACAAGGAAAGAAAGCTTATCCATCGCTCATAAAACCGAAACTCAGGTTATAAAACTGCCACTAGATGCGAAGCCTGCCGATAGTAGTCACATCGTGAGCATTCCCATTTCTTCTTCTCACTCAGAAAAACAAGAAACCAAGCGGCAATTTCTGACTTGCAATCGCTGCTCCCAACAAATTTCAGCGGGAGAGTAAGTGCCCAATACTCCTTTGAAATCTGATTTTACTAGTTTCTTTGAAGGCGGAAGAACAGGATCAATAGTATGCTCTGTCACATTGTGGCCTGCTATAAGCTCCAGCCCTTCGCTTGTAGCAACTGCCATTTATGCTTCTCGCGAAAGGGCAACTTGAGGCAGCACTTACAAAGCGGCTCTGAATGCAGGTTTGTCAAATCGCTAATATCTCATGCATTTGTTCTGCAATTGAAGTGGAGCTGAATTGCTTGTTCAGAAAAAGGAGGAGCATGATACAATTGTTCGAGATGCTTTCGTTGAATGCTTCAGTTTTGATGCTTTTAGTTGGAAGGGATTTAACTAATGTCAACGATAGCCAAGCAACCATGATTTGCCAAAGGTTGTGAAATTCGCTGGGAAAATCAACCATCCAGCAATGATTCGTTTGTTCTGAATGTTTGAAAAGAGTCAGTACAAAGTGATCCCTTAGCATTGCTTGATCACTTTTATCGCATCAATTTCTATTAAAAAGGAGAAGCAGTAAGTTGAGCCAAAGTCAAGTTATGGGAATGTGAAAACCTTCAAGAATTCAAAAATAGTTGAATAGCTGTCAATAAATCGGAAACTCACAATTTCAGGATATATCATTCGCATATTGACATACATTCAAGTCAAAAATGTATGTTAAAACTTATGAAAAGTAAACTTTTAAGTTTTTGCAGAAAAAATAGTATTTTGACTTGTAAAAGTAAATTGGGTAGATTATGGCAGCGTGAAATAAACAAAACATGTGTAGCAGAAGCGTAAGGGAAGAGCAGATGCCGCTTTGGCCGCATCTACCCAGCCGCACCTCATGGACGCAGCATAAAATCCCTCCTCCAACTCTCCCGCAGTGCTTCCTGAATCAAAGCCATGCGCTGCTTACATCCTGCCCTTCTTGCCACACTTTCCTCCTTCTATTTCCTTTACTCAGCATCATATAGCCAAAATTCCGGTACTCATTTCATCAACTTACGCTTTTCCTAGCCTTGGGAATAAAAGTTGTAAAAGCCCTGATAGGCGAGAAGCCGATAGACGGTCTGCATCAGCTGGTGTTCGAGAATGTGACAAAGAAGAAGAACATCAGTTTCACTCAGGCCTTCCGTCGCGTCGGTGAACACGGCGACATATTCTACGTCCTATACGGACATCCACGCAGCGATGCGGCCAACAAAAGTTCTCAGTCATCCTTCAGCCCCACTCCTTCCTAATTCAGGCCCAATGCAACAGTTCAATCAGAGAGCTTCGAGCTATTGCAAAAGGGCATGGCTCAAGCCGGTTGGCCTGCTCTCGGCTTCACTTTCAACCAAGAAGAGCCCGTGCAGGAAACATTCTCCGCCGACCAGCATCCGTTGCCCTTTCAAACTTTCCTTCTACATCTTATAGGCCCAGAAATTGAGAAAATTGGACGAAGATGAGTTTGAAGCACGAAAGCCGGTGAGGAATATTTTCAGATCGAAGCGGTCAGAGGACGAGGAACGAGTAGCACTTCCTCTTCTACCCTTTGCCCAAGCGAAGGAGCCCGATTTCAGACCAATTTCGATTACATCGGAATGACTGCCTACACTTGGTCAGATTGCCTTCCAACACCTCAAGCTCTGGTCTGCATTCGCGTTCTTCAGGCTCTTCCATTTCATCGCCCACTTTCTCATCCCAACTAGCCTTTGGCCATCCAAATTATAGATAAGCAACACCCACGGCTGGTATCCAGGCGAGCTGAAGGTGAACGAAACCGGCCCCATATTCCACTGGCTCCGCAAAAAGCTGGAAATCACCCCTTCGCCTACGCCTATCATTATCGTATTCCAGGTTCCTCCTACCTAGCCGGATATTACACTTTTTGTACCCCTTTTGCTCTCGGCAGAGTTTCAACGCCGAAGTGAACGCACTGACGCAGGCTGTTCGCAGAGAAATAGCCGACTTCCGTCATCAGCCCAATCTCCTCGGTTCGTTCTTCGTGCCTTTGACATCATCATCCTCTTTACTGCTTCCCTTCCAGGCATCTTTTACACCGCCCAGAGCCGCTTCATCAACGTTAAGGTAAGTGATTAAGTGATTAAAAATTGCTGCCATTTCAAGAGAGGGTTGTTTTAGAAGAAGATATGTCTGGCGGACGATTGGGAGCAGACTTTTAGCGGTCCCATAGTCAATTTCGGCTCTTTCAAGGCCAACGAGTACGCCATGATCCAGTTCAACCCTGCCGCTTATGGTTCGCTTGCTCTCATTGTGCTGAGAAATGGCTTAAGCTGAGGCTGATGAGCAGGAACGAAGCGTCTTTACCGTCTAGATGTCCGAATTGCAACCAATTCCCGTGGGCAAACTGGCAGAGTTGAATGTTTATGAAGCATTGCAAAGAAGTACAGACTGTCTTTTAAGGTCACACTTGCTCGATTTGGCGATTATCTGGAATATCCGTGTTTTTTGGATAACGCCACCCGGAAACAAAAACGAGATGAGCTATGATTTGAGATGTTGCCTGCATCATTTCGCGCTGTATTTATCCTACTTTTTCTTTTGATTGATCCTTTTTTAAAACCAGAGCTGCCTAAAATCTATGCTTGAATAAATAGACAGAGAAAAGTTAGCAGTCAATCACTTTTGCCTATCGGCAATCTGAGCCTGATAGAGACGGTCAAGGTTGGTCATTGCCATCTCTTCCCTGAGTTCCTCTCGACGCTTCATCTCCTCCCGCCGATTCTTCGTCACGTCTGTCTTCACCAACACAAACGCTCCAATGCCTTCAATCACTTTCTTTCCTCCTCTTCCACCCGTGGATTAGAAGACAGGCACCGACGAGAGTGATGCAGAGCCAGGAAATGAGGATGCGCTTGTGTTGTTGGCCAGGCTTGGACACCTCCGCCACCGCCTCCTCCACTACCTGCCCTCGCACTTCCGTTTTTGGCTTGGCCTTCAATAGAGGAAGGAGTTGAAAGGCTGCAGCATGGAAGATGGGACCAACTTTGCTATAGACAGCTGCATTTTCTTCGCTAGACTGGCTTGAAGACGTCGTTGCGGTACTTTGGCGGGCAGATTGATTGGTGGCGAGAGTAGAGCGAACTGAAAATCTGGCAATCGGGCTGAGCAGCAGTCTCATCACGTCTGCTTCTTCTTTGTCCGCCCCTGCTTTTTGTCAAACCCTCCTTGCTGGTGCCAAGGCCTGATTTTGGCCCTGGTTTCATTTCTGCGCAGCAGCAGCCAGCAGCTTGATTGATCAGGCGAATAGCGAGCTTTCAAGCCTCAGAAATTGACCTCTGTAAAGCGGGCGGGCTGACGGATAAGTAGATACTCAGAATGGATGGCCCTTGAATGAGGCTTGGCTGGATGGAGTTTGAGGCTGATGGGAGGGGGAATAAGGGAAGCTTGAGAGGGAAGGAATGCGGCCTCGAGCCTGATATTAGAGGTCTGCAGCAGTCTCAGCTTCCTCTTTTCTTTCCGCCCGGGTCTGCCAATTGCGTTTGCCATTTCCAGCATGTCTCAAACTCTGCCCGCCCACCCGCCTCCCCCTCCTTCCCCCTTCCATCCTCCCAACAGACCCCCTCCATCCACCCCGCAACCCCCCTCCGCCCGGGTTGCAGCCATCCCCTACCCCCTGCCCCCATCCCTTCCTCCCTCCGAAGCCCACTCTGCAGGCCCGGGCCCGGAGCTACTTCAAGCTTTCCTTTCATCCTCTCTCGCCTCAATTCATTGCTTGCCTAGCGCTACATTTTACTGCCCCTTTGCCTCCTCCCGTTTGGCTGCCTCCCCCGCCCGGCCTCCTTTGCTGCAGAAAGTAGTCCCAGAGAGTGCCTGGTGTTAGGCTAATTGAAAAGGGGGGCAAAGGAGGGGCTGGGTGCCAGGTGCTGTGGCCAAAGCAGTAGAGAGAAGGAGATACGCTGGCCCGCCTCATCACACCCTGGCTCGGGGTGAGAAATTCGCACAGGTCGTTTGCATAAATCGGGATGGAGAAGCAGGGGAGCTGGGGGGCAGGGAAATCGAAGGGGGTAGAGGAGGAGGGTAGGAGGGTAGGAAGGGAGGGTAGGAGAGGGAGGAGGAAAGGAGAAGGCGGCTCCTGCCCGTCTAATGAAGGGACTGGGGACTCGCAGGCGACAATCCAACTACCTCTCCTAACCCGACCTAGCTATATTGAATCCATTCTCATTTCCCTTGCTGTCTTCAAGAATTAATGATTTGTAGCTATGTTTCTCTGTTCTCTAATCGTAGGTGTAAACTTTAAGGATTTTGATAGTTCGTAAACTACGATTCATAAATATTTTTCAGTATCCATGCCCAGTGGCCCCGCGGCTAAATTGGAAAAATAGATTCGATATTTAAGATTCCTCATTTAATTTTTAAATTTTACTCGTTTACGTGAGAAAACCAAAAGCCTAGGCGAGCCTGGGCCAAGACGCGTATTTAGAAAGTGGCGGTCAAAAAGGTAGGTACGTAGAAGGAGGTGAGCGTGGTTGGAGCGTGTGCTGGGATGGCGGAGGCAATGGGGAACTGCGCGAGTGCGGCGGAGGAGGAGGAGGCCAGCCTCCCTCTGCTGGCGGACTGGATGGCCAAACTCAGCCCCGCCGCCCAGGCCAAGCCCCTGCCCAACCTCGTCATCCCCGGTGCCTCCCCTTCAAGCCATCCTCCACCCTCCTTCTTCTAAACTTCCTCCACCACTCACTCCTTCAGCCCAAACCACCTCCAGGCAGCCATGACTCCCTGACGGCGGAGCTGAGAGCGGACATGGGCATCGCCATAGACCAGCCCCAGTGGCTGCGAGACATGGACAATGCCAGCATTCGCAAGGTCCTCTCCCTGTCCCACTGGGGAGGGGGTAGGCGCCAAATGAGCTGTGATGGCCTAGGTGGTGCAAGCCTGGTCCACCACGCAGAGTCTCAGCCTCACGCAGCAGCTGGAAGCGGGCGTGAGGTACATCGACTTTCGCGTGGCCGTGCCCAGCAAGGAGCCAGACCTTTTCCGCATCGTCCACGGCCTCTACGGCATCCTCGTACCCCTTTTTATCCCTGCCTAGTTGGGTATGGAAGAGGAGGATTGACGATGGATAGGTGGAGGAGGCACTGCGTGAGTTGGTCGCCTTCCTGCAGCAGCACAGCGGCGAGGTCGTCATCTGCGACTTCAACCACTTCTACGGCATGGACAGTGAGGCCCATCTGCGACTGCAGAATCTCATCGGTCCTTTCTCCGATTGGAAAGAAGCATTTGCTGAGAAGTTTTCTGGCAAACTGCAGTGAATGAATGTGGTTCACTGCTGGCCCCCGCGGGAGCGGGAGAGATGAGCGGGCTGAGTGTGGCCGGCCTTGTCAAGCAGGCTCATCAGATCATCGTGGTCTATGCGGAGACGGTGGGCCGGAGCGAGCTGTGGTACGGACCGGGCGTCATTCGAGCTCCCTGGGCAGACACTGACAAGCAAAAGGCTGCTCCTAACTCCTGCCAGTACTGGGAGCTGATGAAGAGGAGAGGAAATGACAGGCCTTACTGGCGTTCCAGTCGAAAGCGTTGGAGGAGCGGGGTGGATCGGGGATGCTCTTCGTCTCCCAAGGCATCCTCACCCCGCGTCTGCACGACATCATCGCCAGGCCCTGCGGCTCTCTCAAAGCCTCCCTTGCCCTCCCTACTACCAAGGTTTGCATGCGTCGTCGTGGACAGAAAAGGGTGTGAAGGGGTGCTCTTTTAGGCTCTAGTACCCTGGCTGGAGTCCTTGAGTCCGGAATTGCGAGGCGAATTGAACATTGTGACTGCAGACTTTGTTGAGGCTGGCGGTTTCCTCCAGTATTTAGTGCAGTTAAATGACTGAAAAGTGCACCGTTTGTGATTCGGCCATGTTTTACGCTCAGTGCTACTGAAATGTCAGATGTCGACTTGTGATCACTTGTTTCGCGATTCAAGATCTCCACAAAACCTGCATATGTTCTTCAATTTCATTTCGATGTATTGGGGTTATTCTATTTCCATGATGTTTATACAGTGCGAAATCATCATTTTGCAAAGCTTCAATCTATGAGTAGAGAAAGAGTGCTTAGCTTGTGAAGAATGGTTTAATTCTGGTCTTGTGCGTGTAAATTTTTGAGGGAAGCTTGTTTTTTTCGACCAGTCAGTTTTGTGGACAGGCTAATGCACATGAGAAGACCCAATAAAGCCAGACAACCTGAGATGAGAGGGACAAAGGAGTTCTAGACGACAAGCCCAATTTTACATAGAAAGAGTCAGCATTCACGCCTTTTTCACAACAGTGGTCACTGGCATTCGGAGAGAAAAAGGGGAATCCACTGGGACTAATATAGGCTGGCTAGATGAAACCAAGCAAGGGGGCTAATGTGGAACTCGAGAATGGGAGGCTAAGTTTGCGGCGGGAGAGAAGAAGGGGCTAGAGCACAGCTCGGGGGAAGGACATGAGCCACAACAAGGACACAGGCAACAATAGGGGGAAGGGGATGGGCTAGAAGCTTATTTGGAGGCGACCTTCTTGGGGCTCTTGGAGGGGGTCTTGACCTTTTTGGGGCTCTTGGCGGGGGCCTTCTTGGGGGACTTGGCGGGGGCCTTCTTGGGGGACTTGGGGAGGGCCTTCTTGGCGGGGCTGCTCTTCTTGACCGCCTTGGTGGGCTTGGCCGGGGACTTCTTGGCGGCGGCGGCGGGCTTCTTGCTCGGCGACTTCTTCGCCACCGGCTTCTTCGTGGCCGCCTTCTTCGGGCTCCCCTTCACTGCAACCCCATTCCACTTTGAGGGAGGAGAAGAGGAGGAAGATGAGGGAGGGGGAATGAACCTTTGGGCTTGGCGGCGGCAGCCTTGGGCTTCTTGGGTGCGGCGGGCTTCTTGACGACGGCGGCGGTCTTGGCCTTGTCGCCGAGGCGGAAGGAGCCGGAGGCGCCGGTGCCCTTGGTCTGCTTCAGGGTTCCGTCCGCGACGCCGCGGAGGATGGCCGTGCGGAGGCGGGCGTTGACGGCGTTGAGGTTGTCGCCGACGGCGTAGTGGGCGAGGATGTACTTGAGCAGGGCCACCTTGGAGGAGCCGGTCCGCTCCTTCAGCGCCGCGACGGCCTCCTTGACCATGACGGCGTAGGCGGGGTGGGCGGGCGCCTGCTTGGCCTTCTTGGCGGCGGCGGCGGGCTTTTTGGGAGACTTGGGCGCCGCTTTCTTGGCCGGGCTCTTGGCCGGGGCTTCCACCGGGGCGGGGGCAGGGGCGGCGGCCGCGTCGGACATGATGCTGGGAGGTGAAGGTGGAGCGAGGAAGGAGGATTAGGAGGGCAAGGCGAGCAGTGGATGATGGGGAGTGAGGTGGAGGGGGTGGATTTAAAGGGGCCTGCGCAGCCTCGCTGTAGCGGGCCCCGGGAGCGCTGTCTATTCCCCCTTCCCGCCATGCGCCTGTGCGTAAACCGCGTGCATTCAAATGCTTATTTCTCGGGCTGACAGGAATATGGAAAAATTGTTTTTGAGGGGGATGATGGAGAAGGCTTTAGGGAAACATCGTATTGAGTTTGAACTGTTTTGGGCTTCATGAAGTTGCAAAATTGACGAACGGAAGTAATGGGCCGGTTTGGGGTTTGTGTATGTTTTTGAAAACCCGCGGCCAGTGGCATGGCATTCAAAACATCCGTCAGTTGCTTAGCTTCTAATGCTTGGGTAGAATGGATGTTGGGGAAAAGCTAGCCACGGCCAAGAACCTGAAAGCTGTTATGACAGCTTATCATGTAACCTGTCCCACCTCTCAAACATGGCCAGCATTATGCTCTACACCACACAAAATTTCTTTCTCTCTTCTACAGCTTATTTCCGAACTCCTCTTATTGCTTCCAGAACAAATGGTGCGACAGCAAAACCGATCAACACCAGAACCCAAGGTTGCACAAATCATTCGTTTGCTCAACGCTTGAAAAAGCAAAAGGCGGAGTGATAAGCGTACGGCCATAGTTGGAAGCGGGGTGATGTTTGCAAGGGCGTGCCGCCAGTGCTTGATTCAGAGTGGGCGGCTGTGAGTGTGTGTGTATTCAGCATTCCAGCAGTGCCAGAGAGCTCTTGCCACATTCAAGCCTCGATAAGCGGCTCATGCTTGCCCTTTTGCTCCTGCTCCTTCTCATCCTCCTCCCTCTCCTCCTCCTCGCCCAGAACCGCTACCGACGCTGGATCCATGCACAGCTCCAGGCTGCCAGGTCCACTCCAGACCAGCAACTCACGCCAGATCGGCCAGAAAATGCTCAGGTGCATTTGAATTGGCCTAATTTCGGCCGTGTTTCCTGCAGTCTAAAGCTTGGCCTGTTGGAAAGAAATTGTTTGCCGTAGGAAGTGGGCTTTTGGCAAAGGCTCAGGGACGCGTTTGCTTTGCCTTTCAGCGGTGTTCAGTTGAGGCCCATTTGGCAGGCAGCCTGTCCTAAGCCTCGCTATCGCTTTCTCTTGCCTCTTCTGACCCGCTTTTGCACGCTTCGCTGCTCTAAGCTCTTTCCGTCTCAATTTCAGGAAAAAATGTTGATAGGATCCGATCTGCTTAATTCTGGTCGGCCAGAACATTGGAAGAAAGGAAAGGCTGAAAGGACATGTTTTGGCAGAAGAAAGAGGTGGGGCGGATTCATGCGGCCATAGCCAGCCAGCATCAAGGCCATCCATTCCCTGCTGCCTTTTATCGCAGCCACACTGCCCCTGCTTAGTCACAGCACATTCGCAGTCCCTCTACACCCCCAGAGCCGCCTTCCTTCTCAGCCCATCCCTTCTGTCTGAGGAGCCTAGAGCCGTGCTGGGCTTAGAAGAGGGGCTTCTTTTGTTTTTCCACTCCCCGCCGCGGCCAAGATCCAGCGCAAACAGGGAAGCGTCTCGCCGCTAACCTCCCTAACCGCTTTTTTCCATCCATGCACCCTCGCAAGGATATATGAAGGCTTGTGGAGGTGCAGAATGAGGGAAGGGGGCAGAGAGAACAGTTCGTGAGTGGGGCATCATCGGGGCACTTGCGGAGAAAAAGCGAGCGAAGACAGAGCCCTGGGATTGTCGCCTCACAGTCCCTCCCTGGACCTCTTCCCCACAGGGGGGCAGGGGGGGGGGGGGCGTTGTGGGAAAGGAAAGTTGGTGAAGGGGAGGATGGGAGGGACTGGTCGGGCCTAAATCGCGCGCAGGGTGGGGGCAGCTCCTGTAGGGCTGGTGAAGCCTAGCTGGCTCAGAAGAGGGGCGCCCAGTCAACACAGACGCAGAGAGTGTGCACTGTGTGAGTCAGGCAGAGGGAGAAAGGAGGGCGGTAGCAGTGGAGGAAGGAGTGGAGGTGAAAGCTTGGCAATTGCGGCAGGCGTTGGGAGAAGACGGCGCGGGCACATGGTTTGTTTGCCTTTCCACTTGCTCAGCTGCATAGGCAGGCGGCGCATTTTTTGCCAAACGCCTCTCTTTAGCGCTTCGGCAAACCTCCGCAATTCTAAGCCTCAGCTCAGAAGGTCTTGCTGGCGTTTTCAAGTAGATTCCTGTGGGCCTTTTTCCAACAAGGTATTCTCGGCGGTTGCCAAGATGCGCGGCCTCACCTCAAGACACCACCTAGATGAAAATGCATGCCAAACTTCAACAGATTTCAGTGAATTATACATGTTTCAATTTTTGAAACATCAAGATTTTGGCTTCTTCTTAAATCAAGAAATACTAATTATTTCAAAAATTCATTTTGCCAGCTTTAAGATATTACTTTCACGGACGTACATACCAAAAATCAGCTAATTTCATTGAAAAACCATGGACTTATGAATGTTCAAATTTTTGAAACATCAAGATTTTGGGTTTTTGACTATAAATCAATAAATAATAAATATTTCAAAATTTCGTCTGGCCAGCTTCAAGATATTACTTAGACGGACGTACCTGCCAAAATTCAACAAAATTCATTGAAAAACCAGTGATTTATGATTTTTCGTATTTTGAAACATCAAAAAATTGAGTTTTGGGTAAAAATCAAAAAATTTCGCAAAGCCCTAATAATGGTGCCAAGGCATCACCAAGGCGGACTCTCATGCAAAAAATCAGCCAATTTCGTCGAAAAACCAGTGATTTATGAATTTTAGTAGTTTGAAACATCAAAAACTTGAGTTTTGGACGAAAATCGAAAAATTACGCCAAGCCCAAAAAATGGCCTGGAGATACCACCTAGGCGGACTTTCATGCAAAAAATCAGCCAATTTCGTTGAAAAACCGCGGAGGCCCGGCCCTGGACAGACATATATATATATATATATATATATATATATGCGGACAGACGGACGCAAAAATGGGGTAACTGGTTAAGCTGGCCTTGGCCGCCCGCCGCTTCGGGCAGGGCGCCAGAGCTCCTCCGGCCTCCGGGCACGGGTGCTACGGCCCCTACGCTTCGCCTAGCATGCTTCGCATGCTAGGCTACGCTGCGGGGCCTCCGCACCCATGCCCTCCGGCCTCCGGAGCTCTGACTGCCCTGCCCTCCGCGGCAGGCGGCCTTCGGCCGCGCAATAAGCCTTCCTTACTTTAAGTTCTCATTTCTTACTGTTCCTCATTTGTTTGATGTGAAAGACATATACTCCTTATTTTGTGACTGGTGTTTTATTATAGGCTATTGAGGACAATAGGTAGTGTGTTTGAGGGGGGCGTTGCTATTAGGGGAAACGGTAAGTTGGACAGGGTTAGGGAAGAGACAATAGGGCTGGTGTGAAGAGGGGAGGAGGCAGGCGATGTTCGCGCGAGCCGCCAAGGAGCTCCAATTGTCTGAGCGCAGAGATGCGGAGCCGCCCACCCGCTGCCACCATCCACAAATGCCCCCACACTCCAGCCATATTTACTACCTCCCTCCACTCCTCTCCCTACTGGGGACCTTGAAACCAGCGCACACACACTCCATGAACAGCAGAGCCAGGCCAGTCTCACATTCACTTGACCCCCTTTTCCATCCAGTCCTTCAAAAGAGGCCACAGGCCTTACGAATCCAAATCGCCGCTGAAATTGGAGCCGAAAATGAAGCCGTTCTTGCATCCCTTCTATTGGGCTTTTTACCGGCACTATTTGAGGCAAATAGGCTTCCCCTCGCCCTCCCTGAATGGAACAGAATTGGCGGGCGTATTTATTGCATTCCCAGTTGACATCAGCCTGCCAGTTCCAATTCGCATATCCAAGCGCATATTCTGCATATACACTCTCTTCCCAGCTACCAGCAGTGTTCGTCTAGCATTGCCCCAGAAAGCTGGTAATTTGATTTGTTTTTGATAGTTTTTTCTTTTCATTATTTGAATATCACAGATATGACAAAATGTATATGAATAAATCGAAATGTGAAAAGCTGTCTTATCTTCGTTCGTTGATTTTCTTGCAGTCTTCTTCGTCGTAGTCCTTCACCTCAACGCCCGGATTAGCGACTCGCACAGGCCCAATGTTGAGTGCGCGGTGAAGGTGATGAAATTTAACGACCGACCTTCAAACCAGAAGATTTTTAGTAGTTGCCGACCCGCGCACTGATTCTTCCTTGTCGCTCCTCCTCCTTGTCGACTCCTGTGTGTTCAGTACTATCTCTTGTCCCGATCGATCCGTCCTGCCTGCAATTATGCCCCTTTTATCCGACTGCCTCGTCTGCTGCAATAAGTGCAGGTTTTGTGGCTGCTCCTGGTTGATTGAAGAGAATCGCGACGATCGTTTGTAGACCTGCTCCCTCGATACTCTGGAACAATTGTGGGTACCTATTGTTCAATTTCTTGACTATCGACCAAAGTTCCTTCGCATTGTAGCCGCGCAGCTTCATAGTACCTGCTAGTATCTCGAAATTCAATTTAAGGTCGGGCCATTCGCTGCAAATTCTGCAAAATCTTAGAGTCTGACTAAAGAAAGTATTCAGGCCAAGCTGCATCGGCTGGTTGCTAGACTTGTCTGGAAGTGTAATTACCTCGAACTTGAAGCCTCTTCTTTTGTCAAACACGCGTCTGCCTGACCCCTCTGCGTCAATTTCCAAATCGAGGAAGTGGATGCTGCCGCCAGAAACCTCGTCAAAGTTCAGTGGAAGTGATGGTGGATAGATCTGTGCAGCCGCTTCTTTGAGTAGGTCTCCGTCGAAGCAGATAATGTCATCTATATATCTTCTGGTGCCCTGTAGGCGTCTTCCTAGCCCGAAGTTCTCTCGTTTGAGCAGGAAATCGAATTCCAGTTTCGACAGTACCAGGTCTGCTATTAGAGGGCTGCAGCTTGTGCCCATGCTCACCCCTTTCGTTTGTCTGAACACTCTGTCACCGTATTCGACGTAGGCTTCCCTAACCACGTATCTGGTCATCTCCTTGATCGTTTGTTCCGAGTAACTGTTCCCTCTTCGTTCCTCGGAATTATGCATATAGGCCCTTTGTGTCCTCGAAATATATTTGTTCCTGCGGAACACTACTTCGATGATGCCAAATAGGCAGTCGATGATCAGTTCATGCTCCAGGGCAGTGAAGAGAGTGCTAAAGTCGGCGGTCACCATGGTGGAGTTGGCTTTTCCTTTGCCGGTCCTCAGCAGATGGATGATTTCGCCGCTGTTTTTGATGCTACAGAATAGATCGATTCCCAGATGCTCTCCAATATTTCGGCAGTATCGCTCCCAGTTGTCCTTCACGCAGGTATATAGTGTTGTCAGTGCAACTCCCAGTGATTTCAACGAACTCTTTTTCGCTCCTGCTATGAATCTTGCACCAATAGGGGACTTGTGGAATTTTGGTGACATCCAAATCGCAGGTATGGTCCTGTTTTCTTGTTCCATATTTCCTAGTCCAAAGTGCTGTAGCATTGCTTCATGGCGGTCGATGAGATCCTCTCTGCTCTCTCCTTCCAGTGGTTGATAAGTGTCGTTGCCCGCAAAGACCATTCCTCTGGCTGGGATCAGCTCAACACCCATTTCTGAGTTCATCCGTAGCAGGTATGCCTTTTTGCAGATGATCGCTATGTTGTTCGCAGCCTTGTCCACAGGTGCTATAATGCACCATGTCTGAAGTTCTGTCAGGTCTCGTAGGAAAGCTCTGTCCAGTTTTGGTTTCGTCGAATTAGCCCCGATTTGGTTTCTGAGTCTACTGGTGCTTGCTTCCAGTTCATTCATAAGGAATTCGTAGGATGATTGAGCGATGTCTTCAGTAATCTTATTCCAGCCAGCCAAGTAACCTACCCATGCAAAAATTGCGTTCGCCCCTGCCGATCTTGCCTCCTCGATTGAACTATCGTCATGGGGTCTGAATTTGAGTCCCTTTTTGAACAGTTTCTGCAGTGAAGGTTTGAGCCAGTCAAGGTCACCTGTGAGTACGTGCCCATTTCCGGTTTTGAGTTTGTCAGGTAGATCCTTGCATCCGCAGTCTCCCTCCAGGATTTTTCCGATTTCATCCGATTTCAGGTTTTTCAGGAATTTCGAGTAGTTCAGTACTGTCGATCCTAGCTGCTCCGGTAGTGTATTCGAAAATCTTGTGTCAGCGATTGTTTCCTTTGGTATCCGTAGTCTATTTCCACATCGTGAGATTATCCGTCCTGCTCCTAGAGCTGTTGACCATTCATTGCAGTAGACGTGTGAAATTGTTATTCCTGGATTCTTGCGACTTTTTGCAGTTTTCTGCAGACTGAATCTCGTTGCTGCGAAGCTGGTGACCAGCTGATAGACTTGGAAACTTAGTTCGTTGTTCTTAGCTCTCAGGTGCCCGATCAGTCTTTTCAGCTCTGTGTTCTTGAGGCATCGAAGGAGTTGAAATATCTCTCTACGTCGATATGCTAGTTCCAATATTGCAGTCTCTGTGTGTTCGAAGCGTAGTGAGGCTACCCTCGCAAGGGCACCTACTCGTCCCTATCGTTATGCCCGTGGGCCGCAATGACTGGGATGTGGAGGAAGAGGAAGACATTAGAGTTTATACAGATGAGAAGCAGAAGCAAGAGGGCAGACTGATGGCGTGATGGTGAAAGAGGAGGCTCTTATAGGGCAGCCGTGGGGGGCACACAGGGGGCAGACAAGATGGCGGCGCAGAGAGGCAGGGCAGGGCAGTGCTGAGGCATGGCGTCATGAAGGGGGGTGTAGGCAGTGTGCTGGAGGGCAGAGGTGAGGGGGTGCATGTGGACGCAGTGTAAAGGGGGCCCATGGGGAGAGAGGGGGCAGTGGGGGTGTGTGTGTGTGTGCGGCAAGGAGGCGGGGGGGCCTGCAAGGAGGGGAGAGGGAGTGTGGAGTGGCACAGGAGGGGAGAAGGGAGAGAGGAGTGAGGGAGAGAGGGGGCCACAGCGGGAGAAGAGAGGAGAGAGCATGAAGTATAGGATGCAAGGCAAGAAGAGTGATCATAGGCTATCGCATGGTGGAGGGCTGCGGGCTGGCAGGCTCGCGTAGGCCTCTCGTGGCTGGCGGCGGGAAGAGTTGAAGAAGTTGGCTGTCCGTAGAGTGGGCAGTGAGGGGCACTTCCAGGTCACCTCACTACGTCCTTCCTCTTCATGTGCAAGCGGTTATCTGCAAGATAGAGCGCAGCAAAAACCATCATATAATGCATCATAACTGACTATTTTAAAGTCAACTTCTACTTTACTTCTCATTAGATCACTTTAGCTAACTATTTCTTTTCTTAGCTCTATCATACTTCCAACTTCAATCCTAAACCTACTAAACTAACCTTAACTCATTATTATATAAAGCTATATTTCCATTTTGCCACTTCTACTCTCGACCGAGAGATTGTAAGAACCGGGCAGAGAGGTGAGCAGGGTGACAGAAGGTGGGCTGCAGCTGGGATGATGGTCGATGGGGAGCGGGAGGCAGTAGCAGGGCAAACCGATCACCCAGCTGTCCTTCAGCACTCTCGAACCTGAACCAAAGGCTGCGAAACCTTAAAACAACTCCTTTTGTTCTTAGTTCAGCTCTTAGGTCAACTTTGATTTTATTATTTATATTATCCACTCCTTTTTACTCCATTTTATACTATTCCTTAACTTTAACTTATCCTAAATCCACTTGCATCTTTTAGCAAGACTTATAATTTTACTTTTATTTCTATTTTAACTCAATAAATCTTTCACCCTAAATCAAAACCATCTTCTATAACTTATTTCTTACTTTCTAATTAACTCAGCGATTTACATCATGTTTCCAATTTAATAACTTATATTGAGGACCCATATTTGTCATAGAAAGAAGAAGGCTAGGAACCTGAGTGCTGAGTGGAGGGGAAGAACCAGTAGCCGTGGCCTGAAGCAGAGCAGTGCAAAGGTGCGGAAGAGTGTCGATGGGCAGCCTGCAGGCGCAGACGATGGAGAAGAGTCGGTTGGTGTCATCAAAGGGGCTGCAGGAAGTGCAGTAGTCAAGGCCAAACTGGCAGCATTGGCTCAGGTCCCAGGCATTCGAGGCTTTTCCTGAAAACATTCATTATCTCCAAACCATGAAATCAGTTCATTTTTCCGGCCAGCAATAAACTTTATTTACTTTATATTTCTTTCACTGCGCTATACTAATGTTTTGTCACTAATATTCAGCAGGCATTCTTACGAATTTTGACATACAGCTAATGCTTCGAAGACTGGGAAAAGGAAGATGTACCTGAACGGCAGCTGGTACTAACCGTTGAAACATTAACGTTAGAGGCAGAACTCCAGAAGTGCAGGGAGGTGGAGCGAAGAGTTGAAGCTGAGCTGACCGGTGGCAGGCAGGTGGGAGCACTTGGGGCAGACCACAGCCATACGCTCCACTGGGCCACGCACTAGGTCTTCTGCTCGCGTCCCAGTTCTGCAACACACCTTTCTTTAACCTTTTTCTTGTATCCACTCAAATGCCATTTCCAATTTTATCTAATCCAATACTGTTCATGATCCATTTCGCACAGCTTTAGGCCATGCTAAGAAAAGAGGAGGGAGGAACAGAAAACTTACCTCGTCATGGAAGGGCAAAACCTATCCGGTAGCCATGGGCACTGAGGTTTGGAGCAGGTTGAAAGGTAGCGCTGACGGGCGGGCGTCGCGATGCACTGGCCGTAGAGGCTGACCCGATGGACTGGCAACTGTGGCTGGCAATGGCGGAAGGACTGGCTAGCCAGAGCAAACGGCGATTGACGAAGAGAGCTGCAGCAGAGACAGTAGGTGCTGGGGGAGATTGAGGTGTTGCTTGTTCATGAGCAGGTAGCAGGTAGTGCAGGCGGCGGAGTGACTCTGGGGGATTTGCTATTTCTTGAAACCCTCAGGCCTCAATTCAGGCTGCAAAACATCCGATTTTGGCCATCACTCAATGCTTTACTTCAGTGCAGCGATTAGCATTCTATCCTCTATGCCTTCCTATTTTACTAACGCTGCTGGACAGAGAAGCAAGGGAAAAGAGTTAACCAACGGTCAACGAGAGGCTTGGTTTTACCTGGGTTGAGGCAGAGCGGGCGGGCGGATGGAGAAAACGGCACAGTCACAGGACCAGCTAGGGTGCAATAGCTCCTTCCATCCAATCCCTGTTCTACCAGGCTGTTGGAAACCACAATAGACACAGTCCCATTCGAGCAACAGCCCAGGGCAAAGCTGAAGAAGCAGGAACCTGGATGATGTAGTTGAAGGAGAGGACGCTGGGGGCAGGGTGGAGGTTGATGACAATGAAACATTTGTGCTTGACCGTTGAGAAGGAGGAGCTGCCCGACTTTTTGATTTTGGAATGAGAACTGAATCTGAGACTGGCAGAGATTTGTGTACACAATCAGCTTTAGAAGATCCGCGCAGTTTAGCTAGTGTGCTCAGCTTAGAAGTCCAAAACCTAACTTGAACTAAGCAAGAGGCTTAACTGAAATGGGAAGCTTATGAAACTAAAAACTGGCTTTAACGAGAAGGCATGGCTGTCTCCTGGCCGCTTCTCTGCTCACGCTCTCTACCCACCCACTCCCGCTCATCTACTTCATGCTTAAAACCCTGGAAATTCGGTAAGCAGCTTAAAGCAGTCTAGCAGCTGAACGATGGGTGAAAAGCGGGAAGCAGAGGAAATCTTGGCACAACTTTTTACTCTTATATTTGTGAAGATGACAAACGTCCTTCCTCTTCATGAGCCTGCACTTACTGCAATAGCTGGAACAGGACTGTCAATGTTTTTGGAAACATTGCAAAGAGGCATGGAGCTTGGGGTTTGCTGACAGGAATGGTGGAGGGAGAGGGGGAGCGGCGGGGTGGTTATTGAGCTGGTGCTATAGCCAGGAAATTGGCTTAACCGAGACTGGGGATGAGACATATTGGCTTGCCCTACTCCCTCTTTTTCTTACAAGCGAATGTTTGAAAAACTGAGTGCTGCTAAGCAATTAAACTTTTCATATTTTAACAAATTATTATCACTTTCTATTTACTTAAAACTATAATGACATTTTGTCAATTGTCAAATCAGGTTTTACATAAAAAGTTTCTCAATTCAAAATTTTGGCTACTTAACTTTTTGTTTTTATTAATTATTTTGCAAGACTTACTTTATATTTTCTATTTAAGAAAACCTTAATTCTAAAAATTCTTCATCTAAACTCCTAAATACAGAAACAAACTCAATTTATTCCTTTATTAACCAAAAGTCAATAGGCTACGATTTTCAAGAAAATTGGCATTTAAAATCTACTGATAGATCTTTTCATGAATTTATTTCTTATG